>JASSUY010039503.1:41204-97961 GCA_032466535.1 Forpus xanthops | reverse complement strand
ACTGACTTTGATTGGCAATAAAATGAAGCAAACACCAGGAATGCAGTAGCTTCTGGCAAGAGGCCATGGCTGGGCACGTGAACAGGCATGCTTGAAAAATACCACTACCATGCTCTCATCTAGAGACAGGTCTTTTGGCTGTTGTGTCCTGTTTGCTCACTCGCACTTTTCTCAGCTTAACTTTCCCATGAATTAAGCAAGCAAGACACACATGAGAACACAAAAACAAACTCAGAATTGTCTCTGAGAAGGTAGACAGCTTTTGGCAATAAATTAGAAGGCTGTTCAGGCCAAGTTGGACAGAAGAGGGAACAACCTCAAAGCAGCAGCAGCAAAGAACCAATCCTGAAAGCCATGCTGCATCTCTCCAAACACTCACTCATCCCAGGAAAGCTACGCTGCTGGTGCCTCATTTATGACAGCAGTTTGCTAGCTTGGTCTAGATATCACAGTATTTTGTTCATCAGCTCAGGTAAAAGTCACCAGGCACTCCTACCAGAGTGAGCTATCAGCAGAGGTAACAACAAAGCAGTGTTACCCTTACCCTAACAAAAAGAAATGGGTCTATCATGTGGAAGCAAAGCCATCATAAAATGGAAAAAAGAACAGTCTATTTGTAATGTCTGTCTTCTGTTTGTTGGTTCATACAAGACTGTATTTGTCTCTGCCACATCAGCAGATAATTTTTCCCTCACCAGCAGATGAGCATCCTGAGGCAAATGCTCTGGGCCAGGATATTTCAACCCAGAACGATCTTTTTTGTCATTCAGATAAAGTTAAAGAATCCTAACTGCACTTCTAGTAATAATGATTAACTATTATTCCAATAACTAACTTGAAATGATTGATGGATCATGCTAACTGACAGCCATCCTAGAAAAGCTATTCTTTATATGTCACTTTCTCCCCAGAGAAGCAAGAAATAGATGGAGAATAAGCTTATTTTCATTTCAAAAAGACAGAGGGAGCAGGAAAAAGAGAAACTACAGACTAAATGTCATTCGCCTGGATATTTCCACAAACAAAGGAGCCAGACTGGGCCAGCTATTCCAGACAGAGAACCAAACAGGGAGAGATAATCCCAGAATATCTGGATATTCTGTGGATATTGTCAGATTCTGGAAGAGTGAAATAAGCAGTAAGGGAAAGGGAATCACTGAGGCTCTTGTCTGAAGACAGCTAGGAAGGTAATAAGCTGTCTGTCTTTTGGAAGTGCATCTTCTTTCCTACCTTTATAATACAGTGTTGGGCATTGGGCCAAATTTGTAAAATGAAATCTGCTACACCTTGCCCTTGTCAAAGAGAGAGGGTTTAGTAAGCAACAGTAATTGCTAGAAAATGTAGTAAAAAGTGAAGTGCTGTAAATCCAGATATCAGCTTATCTCTTAGTAAGCTTATCTTTACAATTATACATAACGTAAATAATTTGAATGGTAAGATTTTCAGCTTCTCTCTTGTTTTTTTTTTTTTAGTTTTTGGTTGGTTGGTTGGTTGTTTTGTTTCTTTTTTTTTTTTTTTGTTGGTTTACTTCTTCAGGAAGAAGAGCTGCCATTATACATCTCACTCCTATTTAGTCTGTTGCAAACAGTATCATCACAGTATGAGAAAGAAGTAGGAGCCTTAAACTGTGTTACTAAGGTCACTGTGTTGAGAAGACAGCTTTATAACATTTACAGCCTATTCAGCTTGTGCAGAAGAAGCAGCCAAATATAAGCAACCACCAGGCTTTACATATTTTGCACATGAAAGGAAAGGACTTTAGAGCTAGGCCTGACACCTATGGAAAGGGCAACGTTGCTGCAGCAGAACAGGGCTGCATTACTAGAGGGGTCCCCATTTTTCTTTCCTTAATTTCAATCTGGTATGTCAAGACAGACTGAAACAATCCATCCTCCTCATATCTTCATATCTGAGTATCTCTCTTGCAGAAGGAGGAACTCAGCTCCCACTATGCAAAGAGGTGTTGATACACACATCAGCAACAACTATGCACTGAGACCAAATTGACAATACTGGTTGAAACTACCACTAGGAAAAAAACTCTGTAATGCTGCTGTAGGAGCTTTCTAGTGCAAATGCCAGCAGACAGTTCTATGCACAATGGCTAAAGACACCTTGTGTGCAGGCAAGTCTCTTACCTGACTCCTTCATTGAGGTTGTAAAGTTCATGGTCTGGGAGACCCTTACGCTGGAACACCGATATTACTCCATTGTGGATACTGAAAGAGGACATCAGGAATCATTAGCACTCAATCACATTTTAGAAGAGTATCACTTCCACAGCAAGTCTAACGTCTCTGCCTAGGCACTTCAAGACCTTTTAAAAGTCATAGATGACTGCTAGTAGCCCATCTCAGATGCCTTAAGAGGAATTACTGCCTAGAAAATAGATGGCATCTTTGAAAATGAATTCTTTTTGATTTGTTCCAACTTCAATAGTTGCACATCTGAAACCACCAATTTCAAAAACCTTAAGCTTATTTATTTTAGGTACTTTAAGCATATTAAGTAAACTTCTTATATATGTTTTATGTTAAGCATACATTAGTATTTTATTTTTGTCCCTACTGCTCACTACAGGGACAAGTGACAGCTTCACTATGAGATCGGTGATGATATTCCTGCAATTGTTGGCATATATTTGTCTGAACTATAGTTACTTGATTTCTTTATGAACAAATCAGCATTTATCCAGGCTAGACACTATACCAGAAGTTTCACCCACAATACAAAATCAATTTATCAGAATGCAATCTCAAGAATGGCTAGTTCTTAAAAAAAAATAATAATAAAAGAAACACTGGACAATTATGAATTTTAAGTCAATTTAACCAATCTCTCATTTGCTTTCAAAAATGAAACAAAAGAGAATGGGTAATTGGTTACAAAGACTGATTCCTACCACCACTAACTCATTTTTTCAAAGTTGCACACTCTTGCTTCAGCTAAAGGAAAACCAAGGCTGTGCTAAAAGAACAATCTAGAGTTTCTAAAGCAGACAGCAGGAGAGGCAGCGATATGCTTAACATAGGCCAACCATCTGTCCTACAAAAATGTTCCCTTTTCATTTTCAATGCCATTTTTAACTGTTCTGCAAGCAGATGTTGTTAGAGGTGATGACTTTCTTCTGCAATCTGATGCAACCAAAGACAGGACTGAAACCACAAAATTCTCTAGCTCAACAGAAAGTCACACACACAACACTGCCTGCTCCTGGGGCACATGGTCACCAGCCCTGTAAATTCAAGGATGCTCAATGGCAAAAGTCTTCAAGGTACTCTAGGTATCTGGGAATCAACATGCTTAACAGGGATGCTTACCAGTCCCATGAACTGAACAAGGCTGCACCTCAAAGGATTACTGAAGTGAGCATGTGATTCAAGATGAAGCTCTGAAATGCTCCTGAAATACACCTGACACAATTAGTGTGATGACATACCAGCCTAAATCACTAAGCTTAGGTCTGAGGACAGTGGTAAAGAAATGCCAGTGAAACATGAGACCAAATCTGTTTCCAGCATTAGTAGAAGGGAGCAGAAGTCTTACTGCCCTTACCCAACATGGTGTCACCTTTCACAGCCTCACAGCTTTGACTCCAAAAGGAAAGAAGGTTCATGTCGTCCCTCCATCTGTCAGCTCATCTCCACTCCTTCACTCTTGGAACTGCCTGGGAACTTCTACTACATTTAACTATGGAACAGAAGTTCCAAAACCATTAAGGTCTTTAAGGGTTCAGCTGGCATAGAGGAGCATCCTTTCAGTGACCAAGAACATACTGCAGGATAAACTCAGCCTTTACTCAACATGCACACAAATGTTTAGCATCCCTATGATAGCACACAGCCTTCATCCACACTACTATTCATACTACTGCTACTCAATTTCCAATATGACAGCCTTTCTTAAATTCCCACTGCTAACAGTGACCGCAAGTTATTTCATTTCTGTCTGACTCAATGACCCCATGTATACAATAAAGATGATGACACTGATCACTAAAGACGTATTCATGAAAATCATAACAATGAGTGTGATTACCAATAGCAGTATTACATGCCATCATTGTCACTGTTTTTCCTTCTTCCCTCACAATCCTATTTGCAAAAGGAAAATACACATTTCTGGCATGTGGCTCTTCCTATGTAAGGTCGCAAATGAGAAGAGGAGATGACATCTTAAGGCATAGTACAAAAAACACAGGGAAGAAGTCTTCCTGCTCTGTGCCATTTCTCATTCTGTGTCTCTCATTCTGCATGCCTCCTCCCAGCCTGTACTCCACAGTAGCAAGGAACAGCAACAAGAAGACTCAGGGACACTCAGTGAGATATATTTAGGAGCCACTGAATTAAATCTCACCTCTAGAACATCTACTGAAAAGATCTTCCAAGAATGAGAAGCTACAGCATGCATATCCCTCCTGGGGAGACAGTTCTACCAATGACTCCATAGTATCTTTTTTTCTGAGCTCTGCATCTGACCTCTCTCTGCTCATAGTGCACTGGAGTATGGTCCAATGAAGCAGCAACCAACTTTGGAGCAATGGAAAGCAAAACCAGGACTAGACTTGCCCATCCTGGAGGTACCAGGATTTCGGGTTGCCCAGTCTTGTGAAGAAGAGCTAAAGGTGACATCTGTTTTTAAAGCCTCCAGAAGGAGGAAGCCTGATTCCTCCTGGTGAATGAGCTTGGTCAGCTCTGCCTGATGTCAGCTCCAGGGCCAGATCCAGCCACAAGCAGGTGCTCCCACTGCAACGGGATGTCACTGCAGGCACTATACTAGGCAGCAGTGGAGTGTGCCTGGAGACCTCAAGTGCCCAGATTAAGCCTTCCGAGGTCCACAGTAAGGTAAGACAGCTCCTTTCAATGCTTGCTGGGAGTAGAAGACTGGGCTGGAAGGTAAACCCAATGCTATGCACTGATAGATGTGAAATACAGGCACACAACAACACTGAAGAGCAGAGATGCACTATTAGACAAGCTCAGTCACATTCATCTGTAGAAAAATGAAATTAGAAGTGGCAGGTGAAGGATATGACCTGCTGAAGAGAAATGCACAAGCAGATAAAAATAGGAACTATCCTCTTTTTTGTTCCTTTGACAACATTTCCAAGGTATTAAGCATTCCTTCTGCCATGGCAGTCACTCTTTCCCCCCACATCCCCATACTCAGACATACATTCATGATCTAGCCCAGCTTATTTGGCTGGTTCAAATAGACACACTCAATTTACAATTATTTGAAAATTGGCAGCTAAATGTCTCTGGTATACAGTGAAGCGATTTGGGTATCTTAGTATTATGAGTAATATGTGAAGTAAGATTAATGTAGTGAATAAAACAAGCAGTCTTTACATGCTCTTCTGGTTCGGAAATGAACTTTGCAATGTTCCCTGCCAGCCTTTTGCAGACAAGAATGACTAAATATCTCTCCTAAAAGCCAACATGCTCTCTCTCCTTCTCTCTGGCACTCCTTTCTAAACAAGGGGGAGGTTTTCTCTTTCCAACTTAACAGGGCCATTATTATTCCTCAAAGTAAGACAGAGCAAGTTTTTTTAACAAGAGTGAAGGGGACAGGTTGTGATTATTTAATTTATTGCATGTGTAGTAGAACTGCATCTACATAAAACATCCCCACAGTGATCTTTTAATCTGTTTGGGATCTCCCTTGTAGCGAGGGACAACTTCCTTGTCTGGAAAGCAAGTCTACATTGACTGCCTGTCTTTCCTTCCCTTTGCAGATAGCAGTGCTTGCATGTAGGGTGCAGGCATGCTACCGTAATCTGGCCCTCCACACTTGCTGAAGAGGCAACAAAGGGGAATTGGAATAACTGAAACGCATCAGTGGCATAAACTGGTGTCAGGGTAATAAAAAGCTAGATTAAATCTCCCTAGTTACCTTAAGCTAATGAAAAAACCAAACCCAGCCCTTATTTAAATCAAAGTAATGCTATGGTTTCTATAATGAGCAATTGTTTAAAAGGCTTTAGTCAGAAAGGTAAAACCTTTTGGTGTAAAGAAAATCTGAGCTGCTGCTTACACACAGAAGTCCTACAAGATGCTTGAGGTGGGTGGATTGGCTTTATTTGTGCCTGTGACCAGCCTCTGCTGAGGCTTAAGTCAATAATGTGTGTAATTAAACTTTTATTTTAATAGTTAACCTGAACTAAAAATGCCTTGTAAACTCCCCTCTGTGACTCTTTTACAACATGAAAGTTAATAATGGGTGCACTCATGCACTGATACTATGCTGAACAACTTCCCTGTAACTGCTGTGTGTGTAAATGTTTGTACATGAACACAGCACTTCAGAGGAGACAAAAAAAAAGCCCAAAAGAAACACTCCACCCAGATCAGTTCCTGAATTGCCGATGCTCAGTACTGAACAATGTTCCAGTCTCCACTCAAGACCAGACTTTACACTGTATGGCCAGGGTTTGCTGTATTGTACCAACAGACATGTCTTCCATAGAAGCATAGATGTAACCTCCTACTCCTGCAGTGCTTCACTTTCTCCTGCTTAAGAAAATGAACAGTTTCTAATGTTTCTGACCCCAGTATCCTCTGCTGAACATGGCACACTGAGAAGAAATGAGCACATGAGCAATGCACCCTTGAAACAAGACACAGCTCCCTTCACATTGCAAGAAAAGGCAAACCTCCCAGGCATGAGATTGTAGTATTTCTTTAAAGTACAGAACCAGTTCATTACCCAGCTCGTCAACTGGTACAAAAAAGGTAAGTTGCTATGGAGGTATTTAAACTGACACCAAGCAAAAGATATATTGTGCAGGCACCTTTCCATAAAAAACTATGCCACAGGTCACTCTTGGTCTGTAGAGTATAGCTGGAAGAACACATTTTGACAGACCAGCAGCAGGGCACAAAGAAGCCTTTGAGGAGGCTTCCACAGGTCACTCAGTAGGCAGAGAAGATACAGCATGACTAAATCAGGCTGGATGTAGGAAGGGAAATCAGGATTGGAAAACTGCAGACACTAGGGTTTTTTTTTTGGGGGGTTGCCTTTAGAATTAAGACAAAATGTTAGGCAACTCCAGCAGTGTATTGAATTTACCCATCCCACAGTGTCCACAGACTGACAGAAGAAAACAACCTACAACCAAGAAGACACTCAGAGCAACAAAAATCAATCCAGCAGCCTAAGAAACTTCACCTCTTTGGACACGCATTATAGATTTGCCTGATACTCCAGAAGAGGTGGTAGATCCAGGACTTACTATTCAGTTGCCTGAAACATAGGGAATGGAACTCCAGCATACTCAGTGCAGACCTTCCCCACTGTTTGCTTCAGCATTAAGGAATCTGGGAGGTGTAAACCCCCAGAGCACAAAGACGGATGCTCACTAATGGCACTCCCAAACAACCTAACAGCATGAACACCAAGACAAGGAAGGTGAGAGTTATTATTCTGATTTTTGCATAACAGAAAACCACTGCCTGTTTAGCTCAATACCACCGAAACACACATTCCTCTTGAGTGTCTAATTGCACATTTGGACACCATTGCCTTCAGTGGGTGGGAAGCTGGCTCCCACTAGCACTAAAGTACCACCCACCCCAGTTCTTCATTGACTTCTTAAGAAGCCAGGAAGGAAAAAATGTTGTGAATAAACCACCATTTTCTGCTAAGTCAGGATCAGTTTGTCCACAGAGTTGAACAACTAAAAAGTTGAGCTCACAAGTCTCTGTCTGAATCCTGACCTTCTGGTTTGCTTTGACCATGGTCACGGTCCTCCCAGCTCAGCATTTCCTGGCAAAGCAGGAGGAGCAGCTCATGTTTTCATTTGTGCACAACACACAGGTAATTTAGGTTCTTTAAAACACTCACTACATTTGTATGCAAACAACATGGGTAAAAATATCATGGTGGTTTTTATTTACTGTTTTGCAAATTCTCCCCTTTCCAGAACTCCAGGTGAAGTCCACGAGCAAAAACAATGTTGTGTGAATAGTCATATCCTGCAAGTACTGGGTAGTTGGAGGCAACATTCTAATTTTCAAAGGGGACTAAGTGACTTAGGCCTAATTTCCTCCAAACAGTTATGGGAATAGCTAATTAATAATAATTAACCAAATAAACTTCTATCAAAACGTCCTTGAAGGCACTCTTGTTCCAGAATAAGCCTCACTTTTCTGAATTAACTTAATTCAATAGGGAAGAGCCCATTTCCAGCATAGCTTTGGTCCAGCTGCAAATCCACAGGCTTTCCATGAGGCCCTGACTCTTTCAAAATCAGCTTGCACCTGCTAGTTCACTTAAGTTTCTGAAATTTCTACCCAAGATAAAGCAATCTGCAATGAGGGATAAGCTGCAATTATGCACTGGATCATATAAGTGAAAATAAGCTGGTCTGCAAAACTCCATCTTCAAAGAATTTAAGAGGCTTTAGTTCACAAACTTCACTAACTGTAAACACTACTCTTGTACATGAAGAAGTTGAGAAAAATAGGTAAAGGGACTTCCCTGAGGTGTTACTCAGAGTTAGTTACTCTACAGAGCATAGGACTAAGGAGATTTTGGCTTCCAATTACACCTCCATTCAAGCAAGTATGAATATGTCTGAAGGGCTATGGGGAGCAACAATTCTCTACCATCACCACTTCCTATTACTGCAGTCGAACTTGATGTGTTCCATGGTGCAGTGGTGGCTTGACTGGCTGATAAATCCACCTTCACCCCCAACAGCTCAGCTCTGTCTGTCCCTAGGCACATAGAGAGCCAGATTTTCTGAAAGGGAGCCAAATTAAGAGTTAGGAAAAAGAATGTGATCCTGAGACAGGAAGAAGTACTTCAAAATATTTAGAATCACAGACTCGACTAGTTGGAAAAGACCTTTAAGATCATCTAAATAAACACTAAATATTGGAAGAAACAAAATTTCCAAGTAGAAATCACAGATAGATATTCTGGTCTGGAATGTTTTTTTCCACTAGAAAAGCCTCTCTGTGATCTAAAGAAACATCCATTTTTAATTAGAAGATGAAATGTGGCTCCCACAACTGTAAAACTTACTTTACAGAAACTTGTAGTGCTTATTACAACAGTGTAAAAAAATTAGTCCAAACCATAAATCCATATGTGTCCTTGGATTTCCTGCTGATCTCACTAATGTCACAAGCATCTCATCTGTGTTTTCTTCACCTTTGCTATCTCCTACTCCATGTTTCCGTGAATTTTTCCCATTTTCTTACACCAAAGAGGATGCAAGTGCCCTTGACTAGAGGTTTTGCACAGCACAACTCAGTATCAGCTCCTGATTAGGCATTCTGTGCTAGCTCAGTCAGAAAGAAAACCTCATGATGGATTTTATTTGCCCTGAGAAGGGCCCCCCTGGCTTGCAAGCTCAAGATTAAAAACCCTGAGTTTCTCAGTCCAATTGGTTTAGTCAGCATTCAGCCCTCATTTTCAGCCTGAGGCAGAAGGGGGGGGGGGGGTTAAGAGAAAAGGAATTGAAGACAATGCTAGTGAAAAAAAAAATCTAAGCTATTTTAATCCAATGCAAATTCTGTGAGCTATAACGAAACCGTATTGTTCCACTATGTTGCTGTTGGTTGCTAGTTAATGTGCTCTGGTGGTGTGTTGTTGTGCAGATCTTTTGGGGTTCATGGGAAAGCAACCTCAGAAAAAGCTCTGATATAAAATCTAATTTGCATAGTAGCAGACAGCAGCTCAGCAGTGATTTCCCTTTGATGTAACAGTGTCAAGAAGTTTCACAGCAATTTAGTTAGGAGATGAAGAAAAGGAATCGGGGAGAAAGAGACCTTCCTTACTAGTACTGAGTGCTATGTGCCTCTTTCACACTGAACCCTGCGATTAAGCCCCTGCAGTCTTCCCTCCCCTGCTGTCAGAAAGCAGCAGGCAACCTCTGCTTTAAACAGTCTGAGGGCTGAGACTGGTATGAGCAGAGCAGAGGTGGTGGAAAGGACACTGCTTGGCAGCCACACTGCAGACTGCAGTCACACACAAACCAACTGCAGAAGGGGAACCACGCATCCCATCCTCCTCAAACAAAGCTCACAGTGGCAGAGCTGCTACCTTAGAGAAGACCCCACCAGATCAAAACTGTGGCTCTGGAGCATTCCAACACAGTCCCCAACAGAGCAGAGGCAGCATCCTTGCTCATCCTCACTCAACCTCACATTTGAGCATAAGATCTGCAAGTCTCATGTGAGGCAGAGCCTGCCATGTGGTTGTACTTTAACTCTCCCCAAATCAGTTTTGGTGAATTTGGTTCAAAGCTTCTTTCAAAAGCAGATACACACATGCCACACCCAGGCACAGCTGCTAACATTAGGCAAGAAACCAGCAGACATTCAAACACAGAACAGCCAGGCCTTGGTAAGACAGAAGAGCTCTGCTGGTGCATCTTAACTTCCTTGATCAGAAAGCTCTTGCACTTGATATTGCACAGAATGAAACAGTACAGGCAATCCTTTAATTCGGAAGAACAAATGTTCCCATTAACCAAAGTACAGAATGCTAGTCCTCTCTTGGGAAGCTTTAATTTTGCACAGTGAAAATAAAAAAACCTTCCACAGCCCAAGATTTCCAAAACCCACCAGAGATTTCTGGTGAATCAGTTTACACACCCAGCTTCTGACACTGACATTGTGGTCTCACCAGGAGAGGTGAATACTGACTCCCCTCAAGATCACACCCTGTTACACGTGCCAGGATGAGCATGCTCTGGTGAAAGGCAGGAGCTACAGTGAATAACTTCTTAATACAACTAATCTAACATTGCTTAAGCCCCAGCTTTCCTGAGGATAAGCTCCAGTTTTACAGACTGTAGAATATCTGAGTTCCTTAAAACCAATAGAGGATACAGGCCTTTTTGCACCCAAAAGAATTACCCTCACTCTATCTTCCACTCAGGACAAAGGCTTGCACTCTCAAATTAGCAATAAAGGGCCTTTGCTCTTGCCCATGCCCGTGCAGTGCATGTTGCTTGTAATCTGCTATCCTTATCATAGCTTTAAGCAACAGTTAGTGCTGAAGTACACTATGCCCACTTGACTTGCCACTGCAGGCAGCCCTGCCAGCACTCCCAAAATGTCTTGAAGACCCATGCCACCAAACAGCAGAGATAGCCCAGTGATTCCTGCACAGGCAAAAGACAACCTGTGGCAGGAAAGCACAGGTAGGCCCAAGTTCATACAAAGCAGTGACAGTATAACTTGTGGACACCTATACCAGAAATACAGGAGAGCTGTCTAATTGTTTAGAAACCTGCAGATGTCTAGCTCAATAACTGTCAACTATGCCTAGCCAGAGCTATACCTGACCTGTCCAAGTAAAAAGTAAAACCCTTACTCCAGCTCACTTAGAAAAACCCTCTGATTTGACTGCCTGTAGTTCTCCCCTCTCTCAGCAAGCCCAGTAACTGACCTTCTTCATTCACATCTATTTCCCCTGCTCCCTCCCCACAAGCAAGACCTGGAAATGTTAATCCGCGCGAATAAAAGCTGTCAGCACACCATCACAAAAAGGCTTTGGAGACTGTATTTTGTCACCTTGTTTCACATTATGGAATATCTTACTCCCTGTTGCTTTCCATGGGACTACTGACCAAGTGAAGTCATAAATGGCATGAGCCAAGGTGGTCCAGTCTAGCCTTTAATTAGTACCACCATCCAGACCTCAGGTGGAACTCCAGGTCATATTAATTGTGTGATATTTCAGCAGAACCCAAGTCTCTTTTGTGATCAGTACACAGTTTCAGTGCTTGGTGTGCTGCCTGCATTCAACAACTAATTCATAATAAAAACATAAATCCACAAATTCAGTGGTGAGAGGGACAGAGAGTTATTTTTATAAGCCTATTTTTTCTCCAAAACTGAAATATCTTTAACAAATGTGTCTATAGGTCACTGGTGGTTTTCTTCCTACAGCTCTACCACCATACAACTATAAAACATCACAAATGACATTTTTTTGAGCTGTGACCAATGGGATATGACATACAATTTTCAAAAAGGACATAAGGATATAATTCCTAAAGGCTCAGACTCATCTTTAAGAGTGTCACCAAATGGTCATTAAGATGCTTTCTGAGTGTCTGTGCTAAGTGACAAAACAACAAAATGCTTGCATGTTTCTGGTTTTATCAAACAGTAATAAAATTAAAATTTACAAACACAATGAAGGAAACAGTTGGCTTATTTCTCTCTGTCCAATGTGTGTGCGCTTGTGTGTGCACATACACACATACATATTTGCGTTAACGTAAGTAGACTGAGTAGACTTTGTCAAATTTGTATCACCAATCAGCAATATATATAGTTATGCAGATAAAGATAATGTAATTTAATACTTGTGTATATTTAAATCTTTTATAACTAAAATGAATGAAGTCAACCTCAAATGAGAGTATCTAGATAGACACAAAGACTATTTGTAGCAGGGCCCTTTGAAATAAGTCCTTGTCTGTCACAAGGAAGAGCAGGCTGAGCCATCTGCAGAAAGGGCTCTCTGCTATCAGCCTTGAAGAAGGTTAACAGCTTTGGGGAGAAAAGCTGCTCCCGTCTTCTACTTGAATGCAAACTCTGATACGTGGAACACGCAAATACAGAAGCCCGATAGACTGTAAACTTGCCGAGCTGGGGAAAAGGCAGCCTGAATAACCACAGAGAGGCTTCAGGGGAGTCGGCACATCATGTGAGACCTTACCTGTTCCAGGTAGCGTTGGAGCAGGCCCGTCGCTGCTGGGTCCCCCGCTCATCCAAGGCTGCCTGCTCTCTCTTGCCCAGATCACTGAGGCTGGGCGAACTCATGAACTTCAACCTGCGAAGAGTCCTCATGGTCAAATGTGTGTTTGAGCGTGGCAGCTACAGATACACCATCCTGTTTACACACACACACACGCAGCTGGAGCAGCAGCAGTGGCAGCAGTGCGAGCAGTTCCCTCCGTTTGCTGTTCAAAAAAGAAACTTAAAAAAAAAAGAAGAGAGAACCAGTCTCTACGGAGCACACCTCTGCCAGCAAGAAAACAAACCTTTAATCAGATCAACTCTGACGTCATCAACTGTGGTTAATAATTTCTACAGTCCTTTCAAAAAATAAAAGTCAAACTTCTGGCTGCTGCTGGAGCACTTGGAAGGGGCCCCTTGCAACTGCAGCTGCCCCAAGTGCGAGGGCTTGCCCTCCCCCTGTCCCCGGGCACCATGACCTGGGAATCTTGCTCAGAGCCGCGGCAGCGTGCTCCACCTGTCGTGGGAACTGCTCAGCTCCTCCAGCAGCGTGGGGGGCTCTGTGAGCATTTCTCGCCCTTTCCCTCCCTCTTTCTGCACTCGGAAATGAAACTGGAGGGCAACGGACAGGAAAAAAAAAAAAAAAAAAACAACACCCAAGCAACCAATACTGACGCACTGAGACTATTGGAAAGTTTCATAACTGCTTGTGCCCTGCCACGTTACGACACTGCACACACACGCTCTCACTCCCTCACTCATACATATACATAGGCACACTCCAGCACTCCCTCTCTCCTGTACGCACTCAGCACAGTCTCATGGCTCGCCTGAGAGCCTGCTTCCGCTGGAAGTGTCACATAAGCCATGAGATGGGAAGTATCCTCAAGCGACACAAGTGCAGAATGAAAAGCACTGGTTTGAGTTTTAGCATTTTGAGGAATTTTTGGTGATGCACAGAAGAGCCAGACACTTTGTCTTTCTCTCTCTTTTTATTTTTAAATCAAGATAACAGCTGCACAACTTGGGGCATACTTGGTTTCCACAAAAGCCCCAGGTGTCTTATCTTCAAAGGAAAAATCTTCTCTCTCTCTGACTGCAGCACTGGAGCTGAAGGATATGCTGCTACAAGACTCTAGCCTATGCTTAGCTCGCTGTCACTCACTTGCGGTTCTGTTTTAAATTCAGGATTGCCTGGCTCATCTGCTGGGATGTAATGCAACAAAACAGCGGTTAGCTTTCTCAGAAACAAAACTGTTTGTAATAGACTGAGACAGAGCATAAGAACTGCTCTTCTGTTGCTACTTCACCGGTCTGAAAACTAAAAGTCACAAGGGTTCCCTGCAGACTAACCTTGCACTCACTGGAAAGGGGACTGCAATACAGAAGAACTCACACCTTCTTTTTTTCCCCCACTTTCTACTTACTGTTTTCATCTCTGATCACCTACTGTCTAGACTCAGACAATAATTAGATTTGTTTGTGTCCAAATAATATGGTAAAACTTACATTACAGGAGAATTGAATTTCTCACAGTGAGATCTGCCCCATGTGCATCATTTGCTGACACATCTTAGTGAAAACTGATTCCCTCACTACTCACCCAAACCCACCTAAATTTACTGCATATAAATATTTACTTCCAAAATTTATAATTGGTATTATCTCCATTGGAACCAGCTGCAGACCTACCTAGGTATTAGATGCATGTTAACCTTCAGCAGCCGTAGTTTCACCCAGGCCCTTGGATTAACATTATATTGACTGTCCTTCACACACCAAAACCCTCAAGTACACAAATAAGCTTCACAGTAGATGGCACATAGATACCACTTCACTTTGGAAGGGACCTGCAGCTTCACATCTAACCTATGCACAAAGACATTGTTGCTATTCCCAGTCTCTTCCAGATGCTTAAATCCTTCAAACAAACGAACAACAATCCACTATGTACACAGCAGCAAAAGGAAAATAAACACAACAATATATGGCTGTATTCTAAGGAATGAGACAGCTTCTACAGCAAACAAATCAGTACCCAAAAATAGATACAGCAGAACACTGCTTTGTTCAAATCGGATGAAGGGCACTCCATTTCTGAGGATAATACAGTCAAGGAGAGCAGGGGAGCACAACTGGGTCTGAGGTTCTGCTGAGCGCTCAGATAAAAGTGTGTCTAGCCTGTTAAGTGAAACAACTAGTTAGATTAACCTGTGGCAATATAATTCCATCTAGCTTCATTTTCCAACAAGCTCTGTTGCTTCTCTGCTTCTTAGTTACTGTGAACTCACAAAATATTATTGTACTGGATTAAATCCTTGGAATTTTTAACTCTTTGATCTCTCAGCAGCACCAGAGATGGTACAAACCATACCCTCATGCTATCAGTATGTCAGCAGCTACGTAATAATATTTCATTTGCTTTTTTTTTCCTAAAATCCTCCACTTGCTACTTGACTGAATCCAATGAGCTGCTGTATCAACCCTGGATATGCCAGAGAACGGCTGCAAAAAGCAGTACTTTACTTCCTCATAAAATGCCAAATCCCAAAAGTTGGCAAAAAAAAAAAAAAAAAAAAAAAAAAGGACCTCTTTCCATCTGTAAGTTGAAATATTACACCTTTAGAAATCAGACTATTTTTATGCCACTCCATCAATCTCAGCAACCAGTACTAGATTCAGAGAAGACACATGAACGAAACACATGGGAGAGGCAGCATTCCAACTTCCTGAAAAATTTTAAATTGAGGTAAGAGAGAACAGGCTTTCTCTACACTTCTTCCCTCTTCCTATGATTCCACCTAATCAAATGTTGATTTATGATAAAATAAATAATTTTCAACAAGGTTTACCTCCACCCATAATTACACAGTAATACTTCACATTTACACTGTGCTGTGCATCCACAGGCATCCCTGACTTCACAGCATTCATTAATTCAGCTTGAGCAGCTCTTGGGTATGAAGGTAAAAGATATGATCCACACTTCAGCGTTAACAGTGAAGAAGAGAAAGCAATGTGACTTGCCCAGGCCACCCCATCAGCAGGTGGCACAGATATCAAGAGATCCCAGGACCTCTGCCTCCTGTTCCAGGACATTACTGAGGGGGTGCAGCAGAGACTGGGTAGCCAGGGACACCTTGGGCCTGGGCAGCTGCAGGGTGATGCAGAAGACAAAGCTCCTCACCAGGACTTGCGATGCAGCCGCTCCTCAGCAGCCACTTGTGAAGAGAGTTGTCGCAATACAGCACTACTTCAGGATCGAGAGGCTAAGCGCAGAGATTGCTCACTATTGGTCATGGAGAGGGAATAAGAGCACTGACCCAACTAATTGGGAGGGAGGGGAGGAATGGCAGGGGCCCTCCCGTAGGCTCAATAATGAGCACTACAAGGTTCTTAAATAGAACAGCTGCATCAGCACATTTACAGAGCTGAGACTGTAAAGTACTGTTACGTTAATTCATTTAATCTCAGCATGCCATACACAGTGCTAATACCACTGTTTCACTCACTTGAAACCTGCAGCTCAAAGGTTAAGTGATTTAATCAAAGTCACACAACCACCTCAGTGCGGAAGGCACATCCAGCCCTAGCTCCTGCTCTTTCCCTTCAACATCTCTCCTCATAAAAGCAGGCCTGTCTCTACTAGACACCACTCTTTCATCTGTGGGGCCCACATCCTGCGGGTGACTGCACGGTAAGTCCCAGAGCTGCCACGGTGCAGGAGACGGAGGGGAATTCTGTTTGTTCATTTGGACTTACTTGCTATCTTGAGGCCTAAACCAAAGTACACGTACACGAATATAAGCTGACAGCCCAAGAGGATTTATGCTGTTATTACACAAAAACATTAGCATACAAATCCAGGACCTTGTAGCAAACACAGCTTTTAAAATAATCACCAAAGTTAATTCCATAGTTACCTCCTGGTATGCTGGTAATGCCTGCCATGTTCTTGTTGGGAGCTGTGGTTAAAAAATCATGTTGCTGCTCCTAGTAGATGTCAAAAAAATCCAGGCAGACCTCCCCAAGTATACACTTGATTTCAAAGGAATGAGATTTGCTAAAAAAAAAAAAAAAAAAAAACAAAAAAAAACCAAAAACCAACCAAACAAGCAACAACAACAAAAAAACAACAACAACAAAACAAACCAAAAAAATCCAACCAAACCCAAAACAGCAACAAACCAACACCCTATATTTTATCTACATAATGCTATGTTAATTTTGACAGTACAATCGTACTGTCTTACAAGTTTCTTTCTGACTTTGGTAAGAGGGGAAAGGAAGCAAAAAGTATTGTTCAAGAATGGGAACATTAAGAAATTCACAATATATAAAATCTGCAATAAGACTGCTATTGCTATGACTGCTACAGGTCAATGTGTCTTTGGCTACACCATGCTGCTACTGCAATGACAGGTTAACACTGCAGCATTATTGGTGCCAGAGGGAGGGTATAATCAGCCAGAGAATTTGCTTTCTCAGCTTTATTCACCAGAGCTTTGCTGTGTAAAAAATAACTCAATAAATATAAATTTTAATTACAGGAGCAATAAAAAAAGGCCCACTACTTCACTTTATCTCCCCTCCTCTTTTGGAAAAGAAAGCAGAAGTCCCTATGGAAATGCTGACTGGTTAGTGCTCTGCAAGCAAAGAACAAAGAAGCAAAGTATCTATGTCAGAAAGGAGTTAAAAACCTCCTCTGACAAATGCACTTCAGTTTTTCATAAACCACACCACAAAACTTAGGGCATGCTTCGACACATGCCAAAGCTCAGGAATTAGTCTTCTGAAAAACTGCACTTCTTAAAGGCACAGCACGACTTGCTGTGCCAGCAGAGGAGGGGCAAGGCATAAAGGAAGAAGGAGATGCAACTATAAGAAAAAAAACCCAGAAAGAGCAGAGGGGGAACTGAAGTTGCAAACCTTATGACTCACCAATTCCTTTGCTACAATATCTACATAGAGCTCCTTTATCATCAGAAAACAAAGAATAAAGAGAATAAAGAAAGCGTGAAACTAAACAGGCACTCTTTATGCCCTTCCCCCTCCATCCCACTGACTGTCTGCAACCTCTGGAAATAAAGCCACTCTCAATGACAGCTTCTGACTGTTGTTTATTGAGGCTGGTCACAGGACAGCCTTGGTTTTGCTAGTCCTTTGCTTTATTTCTGCCCCCATTGAGGCCCAGCACCAATTTACAGGAGAGGCATGAGCTTACTAGGCCATCTTCCCAACCTCTAAAACACCTCCTGTGTACTTCCTGTACCACTGCACCCTGTATCGGTATGACCACAGTGCCTCCCTTTAGACAGAGCTGGGCTTTCTTCTCCTTCAACTGCATGTACGACTCTCACGAGTTTTTTCTTTTGTATTGTCAAAAAGAAGAAATGTTCAAGATAGCATTTCCCTCCCAAGCAAGCAGAAGGTGACACCTAAGAAGAGTCCTTTGACTAACACTAGAAAGAGCTATTCTGTCCCCCTCACCATTTCTGCAGTACCACCTGCAAGCGCAGCCCATCCTAAAAAGTTTCAGTGATCTCCAGGCAGCCATGGCTGCTGCAGCTCCACTGCCTGCCTTGGAGATAATGCTGGCTTGCACCAAACATGGACAAACATAATCAGTGCAAGCTGTAGAGGATCAAGGCCAACTTCCTGTACCTTTCCTTCCCAGCGCTGTTCGGTGAGAAGCAGAGCAGCATGAATATGCCTAGGAGCCTTTCTCAGCAGAAACAGAAATGACCAAAAGCACCATGCAGTCTGCAGCAACCACCTGTGTCTAGTTCCTTTTTACAGTTTTTTTGCTGGATGACACGTCTTATCTATTCAATGGCTGTTTGAGATTCCCAGTCTCTCTGCCTTGCTCCCTTCCTGCTCCTCCATCACCCTTTGGTCTTCTGTTCCCTCTTCTTTTTTTTGTTTTTCTTGGGCAGCTGATTCTTCCTCAGGCAAAGCTTTTAAATATAAAGGAAAGGGAAAGGAAAAATTTCTAAATCACAGTTTAAAGATCAAAATGCTGCTGCTAGAAGTGTTTGTAAACCGCTCTTTGGCTGTCTGTAAGGGAATCAAGACTTTGTCTTGCCTGTTTGGACTGTGAGCTCTTCTTCAGCTCTTCTTTACCCTTTCTACTTGGTGTTTGTATTCCAAGTAGCAAAACAGTGCCCCAAGCTCAGAGTAACTACCCAGTCACCAACCTAATCTAATACAGGTCATAAATCTAGCAATACCTGTAAGGAAACCTTAGCTGAAAGCATGCATGAAATACTGTCCCCCTTTGCGGGCAGCAGGTTTTGGTCTACAGAGCATAATGATATAAGCAGTTCTTAAAACACAGTATACAGCTAAATCTTTTGTCCTTGAAATTAGGAGAGTATTAGGATGGGAATAGGCCAGTTACACCCCCATCCAAAATATCAAGCTTTCCATCAACTGGCAATTCTCCTAGCTTGCAGTATCATTCCTTGTTACCTCTTTACAGGTTCTGGATTATAGGACCCGCAGCATTACAACCTTCCATTCACATTACTTCCAGGGAAGGAGGTGGGTTTCTGAGGGCCAGACATCCTGCTGCAGATTTCACTGTTGGCTACTCACTGAATTCATAATCCACTGCAACAAGCGTATACTCCAGGGCAAGCCCACAGCTTTGCTGTTAAATGGAAGTCAAACCTATAACTGTGATTTAGAAAGTAAGGTCTCGAGTTCTGATCAATAAGCAAATGAAACATTTAAAATACTTTGTGCTCTTATTGCAAGATCATGAGATAGTGGAAAATTAATCTTACAAAGTGAGCTCATAACACATACAATTTTTTTCCTTCCTGAGCAATATGTGAATTCTTTCCTAAATTGCCTATCTTGCATAATTTTAATTGGATCCTAGTACACCATGACCTTGATATAGCATCTACAGTATCTTAGTGCTGTCTTCTACAGTTACATATGGTACAGCGCCTTCCAAATCTGTGAACCCTGGGAGACCAGAATTGTGTTCTGCACAATGCTATTTTTCTTACATCCAAACATTTCTGATTCAAGGTCTTCCAAGAAGGCTTTGATTGCCTTGGAAGGTCACCAAGATAAAGAACCCATTTTGGTAACCAGCTGCAGTTTCTAATAAACCACACTGGCGGCCAGTTGTTAGTTATGAGTGAAATCCTGATTTCACTCTCAAACCCAGGATATTACTTGTGTGATGTTCTTGGTAAGAATGTAAGCATGGCTGGAAACATGAATCATGTCTTGAGATTACTGCCACCTCCTCTGCATAAGTCAGGGAGGTCACTTCAGTACTGAAAAATGCGATGCAAGGGACAGCTTTGCAAATTTGAGGGATCCTTCACTCTGGCGGTACTATGCCTCTGTAACTTCAAATGTTCCTAGAGCTCTCTGGCACAAATTTTGTAGTATTGTAAAACTCACAAAATCCTGGCCTTTATTACAAATGGATTTTTTCAGAAAATTTATCATTCTCCCTTTGTATCACAAGGGTAATTTTCTGAATGGAAAAGCTGCCAGAGAGATTTTAAAGATAATCTAAAATTGTAACATCTAATAGTGTAGTTGGACTCTGGAGTGTTCAGCATGGTGAAACTTTCATTAGGAACGTAAAAGTGGGGACCTTTTGCCATCTTTTCATACACACATGCTGAAGCACTCCCTGTAGACTGAGACACCAGGAAAGGAAGCAGCAAGGATGAAAAAAGACTTCATCACACAAACTATTTTACACTTGTACCTTTCAATCTTCACCAGGTCAGCAGATCCAGTGCTATGACTTCAGAGCACGTACCATGCCAGTGTTTTCTCAGGATGCCCTGGGAAATAACTTATCTAGAAGAGCAGAGTGCTGGAATTATTTAAAACTCCACAGCAAGGTTTGAAAAAACCTTCGTTCTCACTCCAGCTCATTAGCCAGTTTCAATCTTCAATAAGACATCAACATAACATCACCACTTATCACCTGTAAGAAATGCCTCATTATCAAGGAGGTCAGGCAAATTCCATTACATTTCCTTCCAGAAAACATTTACTTTCCACTACAAGGTAGCAACAACGACGTAACCAGTGGAGGTACTCCTCCCTAAGTCAGCATTCTCAAACTACCGAGAGATGTGGTAGAAGAACAGGTATCATTCAACAGGTTTGTGCATCTTCAGCAGCTTTGTAGTATCTTTCCTGTTTCCCTTTCCTAATGAGTCCTGCTGCTCCAGCTTTCTTGTTCACCAGGTTTTTCTTCAATCATTTCAAAGGATCTGTCCTTTTAGGATTCTTCAGTCTGTATGAATAGGTTGGTACCAAACTTCACCAACACAATGTTTTCACAGTGAGACAGGGTGACCGCTGAGGGGAGAATCACAGGAGGATGGACAAAGCTCAAACTTTTAGAGAAACTGCAGCTTTTACGCAGCTGACCCTTAAAATCTGACAAACTTATTTGTGTTAGCCAGCTAGGTTTTGGTAATTGTTTATTTATTTCAGGCCCATCTGAGCCACGTGCCAGGTTTCACCCTGATGATACATGAGGGGCTGGAAGACCTGAGGTAACAAGGATACCTGGGAGGCCAGTCAGCCTAGGTTCGGCTTGGGTGTCCCCCTCAGATGCACCCCTCAGGGTGTGGGGGGAGGAAGCCTTGAAAACAGCCATGAAAAACACACTCACACAAAAATGCACCACAGTGAAGGCATGCTTCCAGGCACGTTGCTTTTAACCAGATTTTACATTGCTGACAGAGCCCCTCACGACTTATTACGCCTTCTTTGGGAGGGATGCACGTTACCGCAGCCAACCTGAGGAGAAGTTGCCAAGGAAGCGGTGTCGCAGCCGACCTGAGGAGAAGTTGCCAAGGAAGCGGCGTTGCCACAGGCGACCGTACGGCCCCGCTCCTCGACGGGGAACCGGCACCGAGCAGCGCCGGCCGCTGCTGCTCCCCCTGCCGGCCGCGGCGGCCTCAGGGGAGGGCACACAAAATGGCAGCCAAGGTGATTTGCTGAGACCCGGCCGCCCCTGACTGAAACATCTTCACTCCTGCAAACCCCTAGAAATGGCCCACCCTTCCGTAGAATCACTGAATTGTCTGGGTTGGAAGGGACGTTCAAGATCATTCAGTTCCAACCTCCTGCCATGGGCAGGGACACTTTCCACAAGACCAGGTTGCTCAAAGTCCAGCCTGGCCTTGAACACTGCCAGGAGTGCGGCAGCCAAAGCTTCTCTGGGCAACCTGTTCCAGTGTCTCACCATGCTCACAGAAAAGAATATTTTCCTAATGTCTTATATAAATCTCCCCTCTTTCAGTTTAAAGCCATTCCCCCTTGTCCTGCCACTACATGCCCTTGTAAAAAGTCCAGATTTCTAGTTGGCCCCCTTTAGTTACTGGAAGGTTGTTACAAGGTCTAGCCAGTGCTTTCTCTTCTCCAGGCTGAACAAGACCAGCTCTCTTAGCCTGGCTCTGTGAGAAGCGTTCCAGCCTTCTGTTCATCTTTGTGGCTCCCTCTGGAGTCACTCCAACAGGTCCATGCCCATCTTTTGTGTTGGGGCTGTAGAACTGAATGCAGTACTGCAGGTGTGGTCCATCATGTGTGGGGCTTTTTAAAAGATGTCCAACTCTTGGTTTTCCAGATGGCATGGAAAGGCCACAGCAGCAGGGCAATGCGACAGGCAGGGTTCGTCCCTGATCCCCTGGTCCAGGCAGCTTGCAGGAGCAGTGGTGCGTCACCTCCTGTTTAAAGGGGGACAAAAGCCTTAGGCCTGGCAGGAGATGCTTCCAGTGGGACACACTCATGTCAGGCAAATGGAACCTCCTTGCCTCACATTTTTGCTCAGTTCTCCACAGCCCAGCATCAAATGGGAAGCAAAACAGCATGATTTTTCTAAGTGCTGTTTCTAATGTTTCCTGCTCTTTTGAGCCCCAGCCACTACAAGCTGTGGTGGTGAGATGGGTCGGAGCGGCACAGCATCCCAGCAGCTTCAAACTAGCCAAGGTACCTGAGCATTCCCAGGCAGACACAGGAGCTCCCCCACCACAGTGAACCCACAGCCCTGTGGTGTACCTAAGAAACCGGCATAGCCCTGAGAGTTTTCCAGTTTTGCCACTGTTCTGCTTTTTACCAGGACACACATCCATAAAGCCTTAGTCCCTGATGAGATATTTTGGTGCTTGCAAATTGTAGGGCACCAGTGAAAAGATAAGAGACACACAACCTTTTTTCTTTTCTTCCTCCCTCTAAGACTCTCAAAGGTCAGATTTGGAATTAACTTCATCCTGTGTAATGTTTTGGCTTGGTCTGTATTTATTCCAAATGAGTTCACCCATTTCTACTGCAGAAATAAAAGGTCATGAAGCCAGTGAATTCTCTTTCTCCTAAAAGGGATGAATCCCTTCTAGGCAGTGAATCACCAGTGAAGTGTAGCAAAAGAAAAGAAAACACAAAAATTTCTGTGGAACTGTAATCACAGCCGGGTACAATTAAAATATGCACAAGGGCACACTGGATGCCATTAGTTTGCATCAAGGGGGGGGACAGAAATAAACCAAAACTTTTACCTTTCTGCCAAGGAAAATAAAAAAAAAAAACACAAAACAAAACCAAAGTGTTCTCTTTCCTGCAGTTTTTGTCTATGCAACAGTAGGAGCCAGCACATACATTTGGGCAGACTGGGAGAAGGGAGAGAACAGGGAAGGGAGAGTTGAATCACTTTATACATAAAATAGATCTAAACCAATCTTGCCCCTCAGCTAATTCTCTGTATGTTAAAAAGGAGACATGCATGTGTATATATGTGTGTGTCATTATGTTAGTTTTATTAGTCATCTGGTTTCGAGAATGAGTTTTAACAGAAAGCTTTGGATCCAGATTTGAACACTGAGGAAAGAGGGTATCCAGAACTGAACTTTTGACTCAGACAGGCATAAAGATAAATGGCTTTTTGAATCCAGGTTTTTGGTTCATTAACTCCATTTGAGTTTCACTGCTTTGTTTAGTACAAGAATTTAGGGTCTCATATGAATAAAAGCATCTAAACTTAATCTGCTGGAATAAAAATGAAAGTTTCATCCTTTGTTTACTGTAATATATTGATTCCTTCCTACTGCTTTCAACAGAAAATCTTCTCGGTTCAAATGTTTTATTTTTTTTAAAGGCAAAAGGCTTTTCAACTCTATTGCTGGTACCCAGTAGTGCTTAAAAAACCCTGAAACTATAGCAGCAGCGTAGTGACTTGGGAGGTCCGAACTGGAAGTTGCAATTAAGATGTTCTTGTGCTGAAGTTCACTTTAGCTTGCCCTTCCATTTTTAAGCTCATTCAGCACTACCTACTAGATACCTAAATACTAGTTATCTCAGAAAATCTTAGAAATATATTTTAGAAATGAGATAATGGACATCCTTTTTAACCCTAACTATTCTATTATTCTATATGTACATCTCACAAGCAGAGATGTACTGGAAAATCTGGACCTTATTCTGTAGTTACTTGGAGAAACCTGGGCACTTCCAGAGTGCACTTCATCACATCCTATAAAAGATATTTAAACCTGTTCATGAAAGTCATGCTGGGAATGTGCTGTTCTCTTCACTGACTATAAAGAGAACATAATATGAGTAGCTCAGATATGGATATGGTATTCCAAGCTGCAAATATCTAAAATTAGATGAGATGAATGTCATCCCCAGTCTCTGATTGCATTATTGATCATGATACAAATGTAAATAATCTGGCATCCAACTAATAAATTTTTCATTTCCTCAAGTACATGCTCTGACCCTAGATGAAGAGACCTTCAGGAGCTATCTGTGGTTTACAAGCTCAGTTGGTATTTCAAGTAGGGAGATATTAAATAAGCAGTATTTCTAGGAGAGTCTACTGCTGATCAAAGGCATTGAGGGAAAAGGAAAAAGGACAAAGTTCTCAGCCTTCACAGGACAGCCTCAACAGAAAGGCAAATGAGATTTGCTGGGTAAGAGCATCTTGTGGCTAGGGAGTCAGCTGAAGTTTTAGGGAAGAGATGAGCTGAGACTAACACCCTCTGCAACAGTGGACAAGGAGAATTAAACAATAAATAAAAATAGTCAGGTTCTCCTGTTTGTACTGGAGGACTAAAAAGGGAGCAAAGAGTTACATCTTTGACAGGAACTTCTGTAATGCTAATTATGAAAAGACTGAGTGCTTATCAGCTGTGACACAGTAAACATCACTAACCTCCTTTATTATCTCAACACTCTCCTACTGACTTCTGTCTCCCTGTAAGTGCAGCAAACATATTACTTTGCTGCTTCTGATTAGGCCCCTACCATGCTAAGGCTTCTGTATGTGTTGGATTTGAATCCTGTGAAATTTACATGGACTAACAGGGTACACCTCCTGGAAGTAAAACCTGTATCCAATCATTTACAAAATCCATGGCCTGCAGATGTAAACTATGGGGACTTGAAACCATCAAGATGTGTTTTCTATGGTCCCTGTTAAAGTAGGACTGAACTCCTGAGACCTTTAAATTATATCATACCAGAGTGAAGAGCAAATAATAAATGTAACTGAAAATATGCACATTGCTGGAATATAAAATTTGAATACAATAAAACCATACTCATAACTTAAAGTCTATTATATTACCAGCAAGTTATGGCTTTTGCAATGAAAAAATCCCAAGTGGCTATAAAATGCTGGGTTAGGAGCAACCAGGCAGCATTTTTTCATTTCAGTCATTAGTACTTCCAGTCAGCAAACACCCAGCCAGTGTGGTGGCAAGTTCCTCAAGCCCTACTGTTTAGCCTCCTTGTGTAGTGGGAAATCTGATCAGACTGTTCATAACAGTAAAGTTACAGATTACATAGTAATCTATAACTAGTTTACAGTGGATAGTTTGCAAGTGGTCTGCTAGAAACTGAAGGCATTCACATGTGTCCCTGTTTACTCTGACGGGCAGTTATTTAGAATACCAAGAATAAAAAGTTTACCAAACAGAGTGTTCACAGTGAAATTTTCGCAGTATTCCAGTGAAGCATTAGAGCAGCTTTTAGTTATACTGGCAGTGGCTGAATCCTCCGAGCAGCTGTATTTGGAGCTGCTGCTGACAGAACTCATGTTTGGTAAGAGATTAGTTGGTAGACCAACTTAGTTAACAGCAGGTGTATTTGTTTTAGGGAAGGTTCCAGAGCTGAAATTTTCCATGTATGCTTGAAATAACATGGGCAGAGGTAGTAGGGTTTTTCTAAATTATATGCAGATTCTCTCCTCAACTTTTCCAGAAGAATTGCTTATGTAGAGAAAAGTGATGCCCATACCCATACTCTCTTCGTGACCTGAAATTATCAAGCTCCCATTTTACAATACATCCTTCTCTACTACTGATACCACTAACTCACTTCTCAGGGAATCCAGAGAGGGAGCTGCTAACAACATCCTTCTAGGTGTTCCTCTGGGAAAGACTGCAGTGCAAGTGAAAATGATTTTTCTCACTTTCAAACATCTATGCCCAGTTTACAAAACAAGCTAAATTCTGCTGGAGGTCCCAGCCTTGTACTGGGTTATATGGTGTGAGGCCCCAATGGGAGCTGTAGATTACAAGGAAACATTTCCCCCTGCAGCCTGGAATGAAACTAAGTAATCACTGTAAGCAAAATCCAACTACCACATTGCCCTCATTTACTTGATACAAACTGGGAACAAAGCATGTGTTACTGCCAAGTAAATGAAAACAGATGTTTTCAAGAGCAAACCCTTTAGAAAAAACTTATTTGCTTAAAAAAAAAAACAGGAAAAAAATAAAATTAAGTCATAGTGGAGGTTAAATTCTGCAGCTTAGTGATAAAGTACATAAATTTTAAGAAAAAACAAGTATTTTAGTATGTCCAGGAAGAAAATTCCTTTAGAGGAGGAAACTGGCAATTGTCTTCTGAGAAAATTTCTAAATTGCTTTGAAAAAGAGCTCCTACATGTCACGATAATGTTAAAAGGAAAACCAAAAAACATCAAAGATGGATTAAGCACATTTACTTTCTTTTCACATAAATGCACACACACACCCATACACACTCTCCTTTAATGACTAGCATTTACTGAAAGTGATTTCAAGAAATCTGTATAAATCTCCTTCCTAAAAACCCTGAATCTCAAATGTGGATCCAACTCTAGCAATGAATCTTGAGGAGGAATGCTAGAAGACCGCCAAGCACCTCAGCAGAAATAGCTGCAGCAGTGTAAGATACTACTACCACTCAGCTGTCCAGCATCACTTCTTGCCACATCCACATCCACATCAATCACATATAGGTCCATTTGACAATTTCTCATATGCGTCAATACACAGCCATGGCAGATTAATCTGTTTCTGCAGTGGTTGCCCAACTATGATCTTGGTGAGAACTGTCTGAACCCTTTCATTCACCTTGAGGTTGCCATGATGGGTAGCACCCATCACCCATTCTGGCTCCCTACTCCAGGGCTTTTTTTTTTTTTTTTCCCAAGGACATAAAGTTATTTAGAGACTTCTCCCAGAGAGCAGAAATTCAAGCAATTTTCTATACTGTATGTGCACAATCCTGATTCAGCTGTAAATAGATTCACAGCTGAAAGTTCCCGCGTACCATTTTTTAAAGCTGCACTAAAGCTAGAGGGATGTAGACTGACATGAGCTGCTGTTAAAATTCCCAAAGTACTGCATTGTTATTCAGATATTTTTCTATGGCAGAAAATACAGTGGGTTCTGTGGAAAATTTTGGAAGAGTGATGTTAATCCTACTGAGTCCAACAAAACGAACTCACCAGGTATTTGAAATTGGACACATTTCCCACTTGCAAATAGCATTGCAGAAACATGTGCTTACCTGCTACAGGGAGAAGAAAACAGGACTGAATAGCAAACAGGGAAGATTCTGCAGGTTTCCAAGAGTCACATGAACATTCTTGACAGGCGATACAATTTGATTGGAAAAAGCCAGCCCTTGCAAATAAAGCACCTCTGTAACAGAAGATGAACAAAAAGTGGTATTGCAAATATTGCTATTCTAGCTATTCTAGCAATTGTTTCTTAAGAGTGAACTAATAAGCCCCTACATGACACACAGAGAAGTAAAATAAGTGCAATAATAAATGTTGTTCTACCTCATCACTGAGAGAATTCAACGTTTCTTCTTGAACTTTTCCCTTTTCTATTTTCTTTGGGGGGAAGCAAAATCAACACCAAGAGCTATGCTTACCACTGAAGAGCCTAAGAGAGTTTCCATGAGCAGACACAGTGAAAGCAATTCTGTGTTCAGCACTCAAGAGTGACAGAAAAAGGTTTAAATATGCTACATGATCTGCAGTGATGACCTTTGGAGAGCAGCTGTCCTGTAAGGCCCAGAAAATTCTGGAATGCATAATTTACAAATACTGGAAATTCTTTCATCGTTGTCAAATGATGGCCATAATATTGCCTGATCAGCTCTTGAAGTGCCTCTACGAGATGGCTATTAACACAATAAACAACCCCAGGTGGATATCTTGGTGCAGCACAGAATTTATGCGACTTCTAATCCCAATACAAACATCTTTATAATTTACAGGTTGTTTTTTTTTTTTTTTTTTACATCACTTGTCAATAAATATAAAACAATATTAGGAAAACATACATACACACACATACAGACAGACACAGTAGCATTCACACACATCCACATCCTAAGACCGGTTCCTCATGCCTTGTACTTTGCAGTCATTAGTACCAGCTCTAACACACTGCTAAATTTAACTAGGAATATATAGATGTCCTTTTTGGCTCAGTTTATCCTGGGTACAAACTGCTCTTGCTTTTGTTTTGTGGCATTTCATACCCACTTCGCAAGGATGTAAATAACTGCATGTGTTCAAAAATATATGTTTTAAGGTTAAACTTTCCTGTGTTTGACAGAACTAAATAATCCCCTTTTACTCCCACCTTTTGTCTGCTCTATGGGTGTGAGCTTCATTCTGCAGCCACTTATTTTAGTCAAAGTCAGAGGTGCTAGTTTAAATATCAGTGTGGTGCGAAGTCAGTGCATTTTAACTGCAATGCGTTAAGTGCACACATAAGCAGCTCAGCAGACAGCCTGCAGAATGGGAGAAATTACCTGCAGCTTGTAGGCTACAGAGCCACAAACTAGTATTTTGAGTACATGGCAGGGAAAGCAACCTTTTCAGTGGCACATGTGGATCTAGGAGATGACACGTGACCAAATGTGAACTGATGAATGTATAGCAAAACCACAGGATATGAGCACAGGACACTGGATATACCAAGAAAAACTCCTGTGGACACAGCTAGATGTTGTACTCCTATGAAAAACTGCTCTAAGCAAAACAAGCGGTATCAGAGTACAGTTTTCCTGATATAACTGAGTTTATATTACAAGGGTCTGCCAAAACTGCTAGAGTGGTCAGGACATTGAGGTCTTCCAAAAGCTCAGCTGGAAGTGGATACTATTAGAGTATGTATCTAAAATAATAAGACTTTTAATGAATCCTGGCTTTTTCCCCCTCCCTGTTTAAAAGGCACATTGAAGAATATTCTTAATCTTCTAATGTAAAGTATATTAGAAGTCCCACTGATTTTAGGCAGATATTATGGGCAGAAAATGTAATAATAGCTATTTGGTTCTCAAAAGATTATGGGTATAAAACAGTGTTTTGCTTCAAGATCAAGCTTTGACATTTGCTGCCCATGGCAGGGGGGTTGGAAGTAGATGATCTTAAGGTCCTGTCCAACCCTAACTATTCTATGGTCTATGCTAGCAGATGAAAAATAAAACCAACCTCCCTTTTGCCTATAACCTGTGATAATTTGATTAGCTGGAATAACAAACCAACATCACAGTGCTATTCTTCAGGATTTAAGGGGGTTACTTCACAATAAATCTCCACTGCCTTTTTTACTCAAATCGACATAACTCTGATGATCAAAGCTCAGTTATTTCATCGATGCATGCATGAAGTATAAATTATGTTTTTAAAAACTTCTGAATGACATTTACTTTGATTTCATCTATTATCCTGTGTATCTTAAACTATTTATAGGTTCAGGGGAAACGAGAAAAGAAAGCAAGCCTGAAAATAAAAAAAAAGAAAAAAAGGACAACCCAACCCATGATACTGTTGTACAGAAGTTCCAGGAGACTGTAATTAAGCATTTGCCTCACACCAGCTGAGAATCAGTATGTTATTTTAGCAGGTAAAGCAAATCAAGAAGTCGTATAGCCTTTTGTTATAAAATATTGATAGCATGCTTTGAATCGGGCATTTGCCAGAGATAGAATTTCAGAACTGCTTTTCCTTTTTCTCAGGTACATACTACTTAACCATCCCTCCAACTCGTCAATAGGGAAAGCAGCACTGCAAGTCCATGACGACAATTGATGTGAATGACCTGAAACAGTCATCTTACAGCTTTAGAGACCTCCTCACCATCATAGAAAGAAACATGACTCCATAAGTTTTGGAAATTCAGATTCCTCCTAAAATTATCTGAGCTGCAGGGCAATGTGCTTTCCAGACCCTGCATGTGGGGCACAGAAAAGGTGTAGCATGGCTGGTGATGCTGCTTTTAGAAGCAGGTATTTTGGAATTTGTTCAAAACCAAAATGTCACTTTTGGTAGAAAGGCCAGTTGTCCAAATGCAAGAGACTACTCAGAAATCTACGGTAAATTACAGGATCATGCATTGCAAGTGCGTTATAAATAATACATTAATGCAACTGCCTTCTTTTTTTAAGTGACTGTACTTTAAAAATGTTTGTGAGTGTAGATGAAATTAATTTCTCATACAGCATGAACTTGTTCAGGGAAGGGAATGACAGTTCCTCCTCAGGACTGACAATGAAAGCTGCTGTAAATCAGTATTTCAGTGGAACTGACACAGTTGCCCCACTTAAACCTATAGCTCAGAGAGCTGTGGCCGGAGAAAATAGTCACATGGACTCTTAATTTTGTGTATTACTGCACATGTCTTCCTATTCAGCCGTGAGTAGCCAGCAAATAAGAAGTGTAATTTCAGTGACTGTGGTCTATAAAGGTACAAGCCAAGAATCAACACAGTGGCTGGAAATGGTGATTGCAATTAAATTGCTATCAGTCTGTAAGGCTGACATGAGCAAGATCTGCTGTGTGAAAACTCACAGCAGCACCATTATGGACCTTTTTCTACTGGAATATTTTGATTTGGGACTGCTGCGACTGAGAAGCATACTGATGGCTGGAAATTGCAGAGGCTTCGTCATTACTTTGAGTTTTGCTAGCTCAGCTCAATCAACCAGAAGTGTGGAAAAAAGTGCATGGGAAGAATGATGTGAAAAGACATCAATGAAAAACACACCATCTGTATTCTTGGCTTTATTCCTTGAGTTACACGCATGTAGATTTTCCTTTGGCCAGGCTAGCCTTATTTCAGCCTATGAAGTAAGTGGCCTTTACAACTTTGGGCCTTCCCCTCCCCAAGCATTTAAAAAGCTACTCTGGTCCCAACAAGCAAGACCACGGGCTTCAGACTACATTATACCTGGCTTCCCAAGCACCTTGGTTCACTCTTCTGTCAGACATGTAAAAGATTTGCAGGTTTAAAACATTTCCTCTCCTTTTTGTTTTGCCAGAGATAAGAAGATGGCAGTATGTCTTCTGTGTTGTACGACCCTGATCTTCCTCATTTAAAAAGATATTTCACTTTAATAAAATTAAAGCTCATACTTTAAATTATAACCAAAGGATTAATTCTGATAAATTCTGTCTACAGAAATGGATAGGAAAGCCCCTGTTGACTTTGCTTGAGGTAACATTGTACCTCAGACAAATAAGAAGATTGTTTTTAATGCTGACTTCTCATAGCTGATTTTTTTTTTCCCTGACAGTCTGTTTCTGTTTCATGTATTGCTGTTTCTTTTCTGCTGCAGTAGTGACATTTAGTCTGCTTTGATATCTCTGGGGACATAAACTTACAAAGATAGAAATCTAAAGGCGGTAATTTCTCCTGAAAATCCTTGGTGCTACTCTTAAAAGAAGTTGGAAGCAAAACTTACAGAAAGGTCTACATTAAAATTTGTCAAATTTAACTCCATGGAGACAGAGAAAAAGTTAGAACCTTCCAAAACCAAACATTTTAATTTTAAGAAGCTAATTACAAGTTTAACGTAGTCTAAAAGTACCATGACTTTCTCAACACTCTAAATTCCAATAATTCATATTTTAAATTTCTCTCATTCTTCATTTCCCATAGACCAAATCTTACGTGCAAGGATCGCAAGACCAAATGGCACACAGATTACAATTTCAGCAGGCAAAGACAGGAAAATCCTATTCATAACTTGCATTATCTTCAGCTAAATTCATACTTGATATATTAGTGCCTCGGTTTTACAGGTTGTTCATTTACAGGATTCACAGAAAAGTCAACATCCTACAGTGATTTCAATAAAAAAAGTAAAGTTTCAGGTAACTTGTTGAGAAAAGTTCTTGGGTAGGTAAACACAGCATAACTAAGTACTTAGAAGTTCCCTTTGAACTTCCCACAGGCTCTTTCAGGACAAAACAGAAAAGTCTTTCCTTTGCTTCCATTAAAGCACTCAAACTTATGAATTTTTGAAGCAGCATTTGAAGGCTTTTACTGGGAAAGGATGCAGTGACTGTAAATGAGGGCATTTTGGAAGAATTTCACTTAAGCACCTGCTGGGTCTCCTTTGCTCCCGTAGTCACTTCTGGCAATCTCATGGACAGGGACTGTCACCTGCTTTACTTCTGTATTTGAAAATAGAGCAAACCCAGGAAGGATCTTTTATACAGCAGCCTCACACTATATCTGCAGCAACATTTCCCAAAAATATAATATTAACAAAATAAGAGGCCTTTCCCTTCAGCTGCCTTTCCTTTTGACTAAAATGCCAGCATTTCTTACTGGTCTCCTTCCTCATTCCCAAGAACTGTGGGAGGTGGAAAAACAAAAAGGGAACATTTCAATTTGTTCTCCTATTTATAAGTAATTCCTGCACTGCGGGGAGGTCCTGCCCACAGCCATCCTCACCACAGCCCCTCTCCAAGCCCAGTGCTCAGACTCTGTCTGCAGAGGTGCCAGACCACATTTAAGGCAGCTGCTTCTGAAGCCTATGTGAAAAACATCCACTGTCAACCTTAGCTTCCTAGTAAGAACAGCAGCAACCCTCTATGAAGAGATTAAGAGACTGGTGGATCCTGGGCAACTGAGACTTATAGCCATCCAAGAGAAACAAATCACACCCTTCTCATCTGATCCACTGCTCCTGGCACAGACAGCAATAAGCAAGCTTTGGAAGAAGTAACAGAAGAAGGGGAGAGAGGCATCTGACAGCAGAGCAGAGCTAAAATTGATTCTAGTACAGCAAGAATTGAAAGTCTGCATGGCAAAAAGGAATGACAACGTGACAATGTCACAACCCAGAAGCCCTCTTGGCAACTTTCTGTCTCTCTTCACAAATCTGTAGAGTTTGAACATGCTCCAAGGCCCACCAACATTAAGGTGGGCATCTCCACCCAAACCATCATGCTTCTGGGTCAGCACCTTCCAGCATACACCAAAGCAGAAAATCCACTCAGATTTCTGTATTTTTAGAGCAGAGTTTACTGGGGTTACTTTTGGCCAGAGCAGGGATAACTAAGCCTAACAGTGCCATCACTAGCACCAGATTAGAGACACATGCAAAGACCTGCAGTGGAGCTTTGGAAGAGATAGTCACAAGGCTCCAGCTGCAGAAGAAACTTTTGGTTGGGCAGCATTAGTTGGGCAAAAAGAATGTGAAACATCATCATTCTCCATTTACAGAATCACTGTGACTGCAGGGAAGAAAAAAAAAAAAAGGAAAAAAATAAAGAGTCCTGTCCTTACATGGACAGCACCCTGCCGTCATTCATCCTGAAAACAAAAGTAATTGCCACTTGCATTTCATAACATGAGGGAAAAGGGAGAAAAATTAAAAAAAAACAGTAATAACAGGAAGTAGGCAGCTCATCCTAAACTCATTACAGATGGTTTCTAAGTCTGTGGAGAGAAATTAAAGAAATGCTAACATTACTACCCCTCATGCCCCTTCTCCTGCTCTACCAAAAAGAAGCTGGCAGAGGGGATAAGTTACGCTCTCTTTCGGTGCAAAAACCAGTGGTATCAGCTCTACTGCCAAGGAAGGTGATGTTCCGGTCAAGCTGCCAGATGCAATACAGAGATACTTTCTGCTCCACCAGCCTTGCAGATTTTGAAGAAAGGTAGTAAATAGCTGGAGGCAGTGACTTCTTATATTTCCTTTGACGTTTCTGCTACACTCAGACTCCGCTTCTGACTAGGCATGAGACAGCAGCTGCTTAGTCAAAAGCTTCCTGAGGAAACTCAGTAACATGAGAATATAGCTCCACCACCTAACATCTGCTGCCATTCTTAAAGCAGGTACTACTGCCTGAACCCTTTGAAAATAAAAGGAGAAAAGACTCCTCTCTAGTAAGGACTATATGTCTGGATAATATAGGATAAAGTACTGTGCAGAGAAGACAGACAAGGTCTCTGATCTCTCAGTTGCTGAAGTTCAGGGAGATGCAAATGTTGGGCTTAAACTGATGTTGGCATGTTCATGGCTCCATCAATCCACCATCACTGAAACCAGCCAGAGGCTAGACAGACTGTGCAGCAATCATAGAATAGTTAGGGTTGGAAAGGACCTTAAGATCATCTAGTTCGAACCCCCTTCTATGGGCAGGGACACCTCCCACTAAACCATGCCACCCAAGGCTATGTCCAAGCTGGCCTTGAACACTGCCAGCGATGGAGCATTCACAACGTCCCTGGGCAACCCATTCCAGTGCCTCACCACCCTTACAGTATGTCAGGACTTGGTATGCTGGAGGCAGTAAGTAGGGAACGGTTTTGTGGAAAATGAACTGATTTCAAAAAAGAAGAGGTAAATAAAAGTAGCAGCAATTACAGGTCAAAAAAACCACTTTGATTCAACTCATCTTTTTTGCACTCCTGCCATCAATAATTTGAAGTTCTACAGTTTAAATACTAGGCACGTAAAAACTGACATTCCATCATCACCTCTCTGAACAGTTGTGAGATACACCTGAGTCTCAGAACAATATCCTATTTTTCAGGAATGCCTCAAATGCAGACCTATACTTAGGGAGTAATAACTGCCTGAATGGTCCTTCAGGCTCAGGAAGGGGCACTTGCCAGGGACTATCTCTAGAAAATCTCTAAGATCATTAGTAATACCAGGACAGAAAGCCAAAAAACAGTGTTGTGCTGGATTTCACTATATTGAATACCACAAAGTATTTTTCTATTGATGCCAACAGCCACTGATCAGAACCCAGGTGATTATGAGACAATGTGAAGAGCCTGCAGCTCCTGAAGTGGTGGACTCTGTGCACCTTGCCCTGAGGGAGCTCCTCAGACCCCTCTTGAGCACCCAACTGAGATTTCAAGAACGATACCTAAAGCCATTCAGAAAAGCACACTTTACCCTTGATATTGCTGTTTAGTTTTGAGAATGTGCTACCCCTAAGTCCATGTTTGCCTGTTTTCCACATTTCCAAAGCAACTGATGCAGAATACATAATCTTCACAAATAAAAGAGCATCTTCCACATCTTCCTGGAGATGGGATTGTCAGAAACTACACAGCCCCAGGTAGCAGATGGAAGCCCTCAGCTAATGAAGCATTTAAGCACATCCTTAACTAATTATAAGCACAGAAGTACTCCTGCTATAGCTCCAACTGGCCATTACCCCTTGCTTCTACACAACCTTGTAATATTCCAAAACTGATGGTGCTGCATTCAGAGGCATGGGACTTGATCCAGAAAAGGCATGTGTACTGAAATTATGTTTGGCTTCCAAATTCTGGGAGAATCTTCTGTGGAGAGAAAGGAGAAATGAGGAAAGGGAGAGAATAGCTAAGATTTTTGAACAGCTAGGGGCTCTGCCTCATGCTAGTTTATTCTGACCAGGCTATTTACTAGCATTAATCTTCAGTGATTTATGCACAATGCAAGTCATTTGGCCGCCTGTGCTGGGTGCAGAGACAGCAACCTATCAATGGCAGAGCAGCTGCACAAGTCCAAGTGGACAGATGGTGAGAATGCAGCTTGATTCTTTCCTCCCTGTATTTCCTTCCTATCATTTTTCCTTCCTTCCCTGCCTCCCCTCAAGCCCTAGATTCTTTCAGCAGGGGAAGGGAGAGCTATTTGGACCTCCACATGCTCTAAGAGCAAATTAAATTTGCCTTCTAATTACTTCCTGAGTCTCTGTACTAGCAATCTGGCCTCGCTCCTGACAGATGGCAACTGCTGCTGCACAGCTGGTCTGGCAACAGCAAAGCCAGCAGATGCACACACATGGCAGGTGTAATGCTGGTTTGGTTCACAAGATGCAAAGAAATCAAGGAAGAAAACCTTGCCTATTGGTCAAAGAGAACATGATTTGGAAGCTGTTCCGGCAGGATAGTTGGTAGTTAATCTGAGAAAAATTCAGCCTGAGCCAGCATGAAGGATTCTACAGCTTCCTTAAGTTTTCCTGTAGGAGGCTGTAGCATCCTCACTGGAGCTGGCTCTAGCTGTCTTCTCATTCCAAGGAGTTCTTTGCAGACCTTTTATTTCTCATTAACTTACAACGCTGACAAATATATATGCATTATTTTAAGTGTCTGTTTCCATGTACTTATTCAAAGTCTAATATAGTGGTTCTGCTAATAAGGTGCTTAAGTTACTGAAGTACAATCATGATTAAATAATTGCAACAGCATTGGCATCACTAAAGTCTGCCTTTGGTCATTCTATAGCCAGAATACAATGTCACTCCATCAACCATCGTGGCACTGCTTTGTCCTAACTTCCCACTTTTGTGAGCATACAAACATGAAAGCCTCAGTACCATCTTGAGGGCTAAACTAGTATCAGCTGAACTTGAAAGAAACATCCTTATTATAAAAAGAAGGAGGAGAGGAAAAAAAAAAAAAAAAAAAGAACCCTGATGCATCGATAAAAAAGGAAAACCTAAAAGCTCTCCCCCATTCTCCTCTGTTTATTAAAAGCAATGAGTTAAACTGAACTACCCAACTAGTTCCTAGGTGAGTTCAAGTTCTGCAGAACTTGAAACTTTTCAAAATATGACCCTTTTCTGCCTGGTTGGTGGTGTTTTCTCCATTTTAATTTGCCATCATGAGAGACTTGCACTGTCATGTCTTCACTCCTACCAGAATTGACTTGACTGTTGAGGTTTTTTCAAATGAACGGATGGATGGGTTTGTATCCGGCAAAGGAAGAGTTGCCACCTGCTGAGAGACCAAAGGCAGCCTGCTACCTGCGCTGCTCTCCCTGAGCTTTAGGAGCATGTACCAAGAAATGTGGACAAAAACCCCACTCATAAATGAAAGCGCCAAGTGTTAGCCTTTCACCAAGCAGAGGAGAGGAAACGAGCTGCTAGAAAATACAATACTGGGCAATTTAAAGTCAAAACTGACATGTTTTCCAGGCTCACAGGAACACTCTGGTTCTGCCAAAATATGATTGCTGCACTGGTGTTAAATGGATTTATTAAACCAGTTTAAACTACTGCTTTGATACTGTCACACTGTGCAAACAGATCCCTTTGTGGATGGAAGTGACAGAGTTAAAGCAGTTGCCAGCCCAGGGATCCCTCCTGCCTGGTACAGAGGAGGAGCAGCCATGAGCAGTAAGACAGCCATCCTCATTTGAGCATCACCTATTCCCAGTTTAACCGGAGATCTCTGTGACTGAAGAGCTCCCACGGTCTGTTCTGTCAAGCAGACACAAGCAAAACTGCTGGCAGAGGGGCAGGAGCTGTATCAAACAGCTGAGACAAAGGGAGCCTCTCCATATTTTAACTGGAAACAGCTGTTTGCAAAGTGGATGGCAATGCAGCATTTTTGCTGTGCTTTATCCCAGTCATCCAGCAAAAGCCCCAATGCAATTTTCTTCTGGCACAAGGAGAACACAAACCTACAAACTTTTCAAACACTATTTCACTTTTTTGTTAGCAGGTACCAACCCTATGCAAGCAGGAATAATTTAAAACCTGAACAAAACTGCTTCCTCAATAAAAGATGACACAGTTGGAGAATTTTCAAGCTTCCATGAAAGCAGAGAAGGCATTGGAGATCCAGTATCACAAGCAGTTGAACGACAAGATGATTTAGATTTCAGATCCAGCAGCACAACCCAGCCAGGTCTTGCTACATGTGAAACCAAACTTTGAGAAATATTATGACATTACAATAGCTAAAGTTAAGTGATAACCAAAGAGAAGGAAGAATTGGGATATCAAGGCATACCGTGGAGCTTGTTCAGTCTGTGCTGGTGGATAATACTGGCTGGTAAGTGTGTTGATAAGAAATTTCCTTGGAGTCTTGTTTGTCACTGTTCTGCACTATACAGAGACACAACCAGCTATATAGCTTTTGTAATGAAGGGGGAGAGAGACTTCTGCCAGGGCCACAGTATTTACAGTAGAGCATCACTTGTTCCACTTATGCAACAACAACAAAAAAGAAAAAAAAATATGAAAAAGGAAGAAAAGGTGATTCAGAAGAGAGATCCTGAAGAGCAATGGCCAGCTTTGGTAGATAAGAAGAGAGTAAGAAACAGGCATATACAACAGGAAGAAACCACAAGCTGAGGCACGTGAGCGAGTGGGTGACTCTGAAGCTACCCTCAGCTGGCATCTCTAACCTTTACCAAATGCTATCACTCAATCTCTGCTGAATTAGCGGCAGGAGAGCACCGCTCTGACACTCCTTCATAACAGGTTGGAGAACAATGCTGGAAAGCTGCCAGGGGTTCAGACACAAAGAGAACAAAGAGGGGGAAACCCCCAAGAACCCCAAAGCTGATAGCTGCTTGAGAGACTGCACAAGCCTAAGCATCGTTTCTCAGACTTTTTATGCAGGGGAAAGTCTCCCCAGGCTTCAAGGGCAATTGCAACTTAATGAAAATTAACTACAGTAGGACATTTTTTTCCTCCAAGCATTATCAAGCAGGCTCCTAAGCCTCTACAAAGTAGCACAAAAGCAGCTGTATTTAAGGATTTTTCATTTTTTTTGTTGGGGTTTTTTTGCATTGTTCCCAAACTCTGGAGCCTCCAACCAAAATCTGACTGAGGTAGGTGCTCTGGGAAGGCAGCACAGAAAAGGGTAATTAAACAAAAGCAAGAGCAGAAGCATATGTTCTCTCGGGACATGTTCTAGGCACAATCATTCATGGGTAACTAAAGAGCAGTGAAAGCATTTCCACATAATCTCACAGCAGCAAGCCAGATAAAAACAAACCCCAAGATTCCTCCTCATTTCCCTTCATTTTCAAATGCTGAAGGAGTAAAAAGCTTTACAAGACACCACAAAAGGCTGTTGGACTTCATTCCTTTCACATCAAGTCGGTATGTGTCTGAATACTGAAGACTTCACTGCCATGACTATAAGGTACCAGTCCTCAGGGAAGATGGTCCGGGTTGTTGATGATCCCTTCCCCATGCAAAGTCAACACAGCTTTTTTGAGTCCTCAGCACTCTATTTAAAGGTAATTAAAAAATTACTTCCCTGTCTCAAAATTAATTTAGAAGCCTCAGAAAAGATTGAAAGCCTACTATTAATATATATGGCTGCTGTAAAATCCTGGGGCTTTTTCCTTCAGTTTGCCATATCTGTATACCAGGAACATCTTGGTTTTGTCAAAATGTTCTTCAGATGATGTTTAGTAGCTCTCATCCACCAATTAAAGGCCAGGTTAGTTTCTAGTAAATTAGTTTCCAAATTGATAGTGATGCTCAAAAAAGAGAAAAGCCCCCAAAAATCCTACACAAACAAAAATAGCTCTCAAAAGTGAAAAACAAAAATCAGACACGAGAAAGCTCCCCTTCCCCAAGTCCCTCCATGTATGTTTTCTTCATTGGTAGAGCAGTCTGCAGGCAGGCTTTCAAGAGCTGATATAATCTGCTGCCTTTCTAATTAGTAGGAATTGAGCAGAAGTCTACAGGTTTTGCTGGGCTGGATCTGACTTTCTATTAAAAAAAAATAAACAAAGTAATAAGGGCTAAAGCCCACTTAATATCTTTGCACAGTAATTTTCAAGACTTGAAAACTTGGGTCAATCTCCCTTACACATATTTGTTCCTCCATTTTACCAGATTTGACTTCCACCTTGGGAAAAAGGCTAAGAAGGCGGCCAGAGGCTCAAGAGAGCACTGAATTGCCTGGAAAATGAGATTAACACAGATGCCTTTGTGTTTACCAAAAACATACAATGAAATGCGACAGTGGAGAGTACTGCCAGGGAGCCACGAGAGCACAGCAAATAAGATGCCACAGCAGTCAGCCTGCAAACACACTGGAAACAGGGATTTTGGATTATGCAAAGGCTCCGCTTGTTTTTATTGGAATATCAATGTCCTCTATGGAGCCAGAAGGCTCTCCACGCTTGGTATCCCCTGTGAAAGAAAGGCTCTTCCCCCCCAAGGAAGGCACTAGCCAAACTGGCTTTTTAAAACAAACAGCTGGAACAGCACTGTAAGGGCCAAATATAAAGGGGCTTTGGTGGCTGAACCAGATTTAACTGAAGACCAGATTTCTGCTCTCCAACAGGTGTGGTGGGTTGATGTGGTGAGGTTTTTAACTGCTTTGGCTTCAGGGTGACTTCATGAGGCTCAGATTTTCCTGGGAAGATCAAGAGAAAACTGGAAGGTTGCTTCTCTCCTGTCCTCATTCCCTGCTGCCACTGTCTCCTGTTGCACAGACTTGCAACTTGGGACAAGGCATAAGGTCACAGCTCCATGAAGCTGTGCTCTGCCAAATGTCCATCTTCAACTTAGGTACTAGGGTGCTGCGCTGCATTTCACTCAGGTGTGCTGAGATACTGTTGGGCTGGCAAATCTGCATCCTATCCTGAAGTTATTCCACACTTAGAGGCTGCAGAAAGTATCTCACTTGTATATTTTCAAGCCTGCAGTACCTGCTCTTCCACCTAGTAGAAACTAGGATACCCCAACATGACCTAGTATCCTGATTCACAGGGTCTCATCTTTTAGGCCATTACACAGTTCTAGTCAGTAAAATCAGCAACAGAAACATAACTAGAGAGTAATAGGTTTAATGCAGCAATTTACAGCCCTTAAATAGAAGAAACCAAAAGGTTTTATGGAGGTGGGGAAAAGGAAGGATGGAAAATAGGACAGCACCAAGACTTGGCCGTCAGTGCTGCAGGCATCAGCTACAGCACAAGAAAGCACTGTCTGCATGGAAAAGCTCCAAGGAAGAGGGCACATGGTGCTGCTTATAGACAGGATTCATAACTAAGAACTCAATGCAAAATTAACTGCATTTAGCTCTCTAAATGCACGAGCATTACTCGACTTCCCTGCACTTGTTCACTTAAATGCTGCACTTGGATTTGTTACCCAAGTGCTCTCCCAGAATTCACCTAACTCTCTTACGCAACACTGTAAGCTCTGTTCCTCAGCTACAAAGCAAGCTGCGAGCATCCAGATTTCTTTGCAACCTCGTGGCACTCACCATTCCCAGACACCTTCTGCCACCACCCAAAGCGCCACAATCCATTTGACTTCCTCTTGGTAAGCAAAAAACCATAATAAATTAAAAACTTAATTGAGTGTTGGTCTACAGGGGACCTGCATCACTAGCATGCTAAAGGTTTTGTTCTTTCTTTCCAAAGTAGGAAGACAGGGGCTTTGCTGTAAAGTCAGCAAAAAGTGGTTTTAAAACATAAAGCGCATGGCTCTTAAATGACTTTGGACACCCTGACCAAGGACACTATCCTTCAGTTTTATTCCAGCACACCATGCTGTGCTCCTCAGAGATCAGCACTGTCTTCAAACTCCATTAAATCCCCTGTTATTTCCTATTTTCTAATCTATCAGTTTAATAAATGTGCTCCACCAGTGTACCATTTGTAGAGGTAGGCAGGAGACTGTGCAACACAGCAGATGCAGGAGTTCAAAAATAAATAAAAAGCAGGGGGGAACTTAAGCAAATGGTTTTTGTTTCCTTATACCTGGGATCTCTCAATGTGTGCATGGAGCAGCTGGGACCAGCCAAAGCAGTACCTGTAGTTGTCTGAGCTCCCCATGCACTTCCAGGAACAGATATCTTAATCACTGTGGCCATCCCAAACACTTTACATGGGATCATACAGGGAGAGAGCATAGGGTCATACTCAAAGTCTAAATGACAGGGGATCCTACCCCAAGTAATGTAAATATTGCTCAGAAGGACTCGTGGATAAAAAGCTATTCTGAGCTCTTCAGCATCAGACATAGGAAAGCTCAGGTTGGAAGAGCAGGAATCCCAATAGATGTGTCTGCTGTTTTACTGGTCTTCATGACTACGTAGTATTCCCTTGTAAAAGCATGAAACAAGGAGTATTCAAGGGCATGTCCTAGCAGTGTAAAACCACATCCACCCTTCAGAGTACCTACTGGTGACAGTATCACCACAGAGAAGCTGACAAGGGCCTGTCTGTATATGCTTTCTCCTGGGTCAAAAGGATGGCAAGCCCCAGACACTTTTTCAACCAGGTGTGTCAGTACCAGAAAGGCATAATCTAGATAAATTATGTCTCTTTCTGGGAGCCCTATTCCATTTAATTCTCCAAACAAGGTTACATAGAGTGCTAGGTAGGACACACTTCAAAACCTGCAGTGGTGCCTGCTGCTTTAAGAGCAGGTCAGCCTTCATGCTTGGACTGTTAAACGTGGTGTGTCAGCAGCTCTATCTATATATGGCTGCATACGTATACATACCTGTATGGAAAACCAAAAGAAAGCCAAGCAATACTTAGAAAAGGACCTAGTTATCTGCCCTGACATCCTTGCCTTTGAATTTCTGCTGCCTACAGGATCACACTCCAGGCTGCAGTCTTCCCAGGGTACAGAGCGCTCCACATACAAGAAACAGTTTGCACTCAGCAATGCTATGATTTGTCATTTTCAGTGTGCTTTTACCATTCTTATTGCCATCAGAGATTTAAGGGTGAGCAAGGAACCTTTCTAGTTTGATCACTTCTGAATGAAACAGAATATCCTTCTTCACAGGTTTACACAGAAATAGAGTATCTTAATTTTTAGTAGTGTTTTTCTTCTGTTTAAAACTGAATAGAGAAGCTGCTGAAAGGTGGCAAGCAAACAAGACAGACAATAGAAAGGGCATATTGAGCCTAACTATTCATCAGCCCATTTGCTTGAATAAGAGGAAAAAGCAAGGCAAAGAAGAAAGAGTAACACATTTTCGCCTAAGCACACAGATGATAGGGAGGTTTTATGAACTTACATTTTTACAGCTTCCAACAAGCGCAAGGCTTGTTTTTGCAACAACAGTGCTCAGTTTGAAAATGTTTTCCATAAGGTGGAAATTTACTTTCTAGGATATCTAAATGCTGCTAAAGTGGCAACTGACTGTCTGGAGAGGTCCAAGTACAGACCAGTTAGAAGAATCTCCCTCATTCAGTCATAAAAAGTTACCATGCAGGGCAAGGACTTAGGTTTGTTTGTCATCTGGGGTGGTCTGAGATCCTCAAGCCAAGGGATTAAAGGTAAAAAAATTAATAAAATTGCCAATAAACAAACGATACTAAGGCAGTTAAATGAGGGAACTATTTGTTAAGTAAAAATGAGAAAAGCTTCCAGAATGAGCACCTACAGGGCTTTCCATATGCTACAGAATAATCATGAGGGCCAGGATTAAAATGTGAATGATCAAAAAAACCTTCACGGGAATTCCAGACCGCAGTGTATTCAGGGGAAAAGAACAGCTCTGCAATTCAGTTGTGTCTCTCACTAAACATGGTCAAAAACTCCATGAAAGGGAAATGAAGTTAATTGAATTTAAATCAGCTAATAAATATTCTTTTGGATACTTTTTCCCAGCAAAAGAGTAAAAAGGGACGATGCCAGTAGTTTATAGCCAATGTTCTAAACTTGACCCTAAAAACAGAAAAAGAAAGAGGAATTTACTATACATGAGTATGCCAAATATAAACCATGAATCTTGTTGCTGGCAGGGACCATTCTTCAAATTAAATCTCCTGGTAAATTTTGAGAAATCTGTGATGGCTGTAACAAGGTCTACACAGTGCTGTATATGGCAAAACATTATTCTCCAACCTGAATTAATGTTTTCTGTCCTGCCTGAATAACCACAGACAATTCTGGTAGTCATACAAACACATACTCCAGCCTGAGTATCTCCAGGAAATTGTTTAATAATGATAAATGCACAAAAGTCATGCAGAATAAAATGGAGAATTTACTCATGCTAGAATTAGATACTGCAGAATTAATCTGGGAAGCATGCTGCAATGCCAAATTTCATCCATGCAAGCAAATCTCCCAAGCTTGGGCCAACATCTGACTTCTTATCTGAACTTTCCAAGCTGCTTCTCAGTTATGCAAAATTGCCTTAAATATTTTATTGAGAACAAGCTCTTTCTCAAATTTTCCAATACTTTCTATCTTCAGGGATGCCAGAATTACCACAAGAATGTGTTTTTCCTGGCACTTTGAACTGAACTGATTCAGACCTCACTGATAGGATACAGTATAGGATAATTTATACCAGGAACAACTTCATTTAGGAGTAGAGCTTTTGTTATGCCAAGCCAACCAAATCATCCATTAAATCTGATAACATGCTGCCAGAGGCCTTTGCCTTGTCGTCCACAGCAAAAAATGAAGTAAATTTAAACAAAACAAAACAAACAGGCCACAAAAGCCCACCACAAGAACAGCCAGGCAAACAAGCGAAACCATGACCACAAAGGCACGGTAACCACCAGTGGAGTGGTCAGGACCAAATCAAGACTCTATGTAATCCATAGTGCCTGCACTTTAAAAAGTAATTGTTATTACAAACCATACCTATGAATCAGTGCAGAGAACAGTGTGTGTTCCTTTTACAGGGACAGTTGGCCATGAAGTTTACTCATTGGAATAAATGAACATTACCAAATTTAACCAGTTTGCTGATTGAATTTCTCTGGATCAGGATATAAGTGCTTAATCAGAGGAAAAGAAGTAGCCCTTCATTCTTCCTGGAGAGAACTTTAACAGAATATTTTACAAAAAGAAAAATTAATACAGTGGTAAAAAGAAAACCAGCAGTACTGGCTTATAGAGAGGCTGGATGAGCACATTCAAGCTGGAAGAACGCTTAACTTCTCTCAGCTTTCTTATTTCCTTTGCATTCAAGACAACAAAATTTCATAGTTTCTTTTCTTCTAACTTTCCACTTAAAATGGACAACACAGGAAGTAAAAACTTGGTACCAAGTCACCAGATGAGGCAATTCTGGACTCAGGATACACTTAAGGAGAGTCATCCTTAAGCCAGTGTTATAAATGCTTGTCAATGTTTTCCCTACCTGCCTTCCAATAAACCATCCATGCTGAAGACAGTCAAACCATCTCCAATTTTTAAAGCAGAATCAGAATAAAATGTTCCTCCTTACCCAGCAACAACATATCATCATATTGGAGCACTTATAACTCCACCTGCTCTGCAGTAAAAGTATGCCTAATTTATATAAAACTCTGGTTTATTCTGGGAAACAACAAGAAATCCAGTGGAGGAAAAATTATATGCTAAAACATTCAACCACCCGGGAGAAGTACATTATTGTACTATTATACTTCATACTATTCTTTAATCAGACTCCTCATAAACTGACCCATCTTGTATCTAAAGAGAGGAACACAGCATCATGAGTAGACAGTAACACCATAAGACTAATTAAGTTCAAAATTGCAACCTCTTTATATTCTTGGAACCACATTCTAAAAAAATACCTTAATCCCAAAGAAATTGATTAAATCCAAACATAAGCAAACACAAGCTCTTGGACTGAGGAAGTGCTGGAGCTGATCCAAAGCAGCAGGCTCCGACTGCTGTGCATTCTGGATCATGGCCCTCGGCCTTCTAATCTCTTTGTCCATCACCTACCACTTCAGCAGAGCTGTGCACACTTTTGAAGTTGCTCTTCACATTTTGGCAAGTATGCAATGTTGTGTCTGCTACAGGAGTCAGCAAAGGAAAAGGTAACTACTGTCAAAGAACATTCATTTTTGCCAATAACGGCTGGAACTTAAAGCAGGAAAACACTCCAAACCTGTGGCTTTCTAGCTTTTCCTCAAGAGGAAGATTCAACATGGGTCCAAGGACTCAAATGAACAGAAATAATGTAAACTGAGCAGTATTTGTAGCCCTACTTGCTGTGCTCACCACAGGAAAGCACCTTCCATCACTTCCCTCCTCCCATCCTCCCTCACTGTGATCAGAAAGGCATATAAGATGCTATAGCATTTGTTTGACAGCATAACTGCATGCATGACAGCTGCCTGCAAGATAAGCACACACGTATTTCCTGGATCACATGCTAAAGGTGGAATAAGATCTATGAATTTATCCAGTCCATCTCCCTCCCTACAGGCATCATATCCAAGCTGGCAGAGGATGACTGTCCCTTCCGGCAGACCACACAGGATTGTTGAGAAGTTGATTCCCAGCAGAAAGCGCTGGCCTGCTAACTACAGAGCCTTGCTTCCAAAACCTTCACCCTAATCCCCAGGCACAGTTCAGCCAGAGGAGATGTGACCCTGAGCTGCCAGCCTTACAGAACATTGTCCAGAGCTCTCTATGAGCTGTACAACCCCCTAACCAACAATGCTACCAGCATTTTGTCATTGAAGATTCTTTAGCTTCATTACATCAGGAAGCTTTTCTTGATGTTCAAGTTATCTTGTCTTTTGCAGCCCATTAAGTCTATAGTTGCAGGCTCTGGCAAACGCTAAGTGATTATCTCTTGAGTATTCCCCATCTGAAATTGTTGGTATCTTTGCTTCTCAGATATCTACACTGACTATTTTTAATCATTCCTCAGAAATCAGCCCCTTTGCTCTCCTAAATGGCTCTCCCTTCCTTCTCAAACTTTCAAAGGGCAGGTGTCCTATATTTAAGCCAGGGAGACAAGATGCATCCACGCTGCACATACAAAGCCTGTTATTCTTTCATTCATAACCAGGATATCACAGATAACTGAGCTGCCTTGTTTCACTGTTTCACTGCAGCAGCAATGCCTGACCACAAGCCCTTGATTTGTTTCAGCCCTTGACTCTGTATGTGCTCTTTCACACTCAGTACACACGTTAACCTGTTATTCATTTTATTTTCCCGTTTCCATCCCTCAGTCTCCTCAGATTGTTCTGCACTGTCAAGTCTGTCTGCAGATGGACAGTTCATTGCCAGTAACTGCAGACACCCAAGTTTTATACATAGAATGTAACATAATCATGGAATATATCAAGTTGGAAGAAACGCATATGGTTCATCAAGTCCAACTCCCTGCCTCTTGAAGTACAACCTAAAACTAAAACATACAACCAAGACCATAGTCCAGGTGCTCCCTGAATACCAGTTCTTCTCTCTGCACTCTACCAGTGTTGTACTATCAATTTCAGTGGCCCTTACTGCTGTTTGAACTATGGTTGAATATTTTTCCCAATTTTGCTTCCATTCAAGTATCACAGGCCCAGAAATTCAGCTCAAATGTCAGTGCTAACAGGCTTGCACCTCACTTGATGCTGTGAATTATGAAGTTTAAAGATGGCAGTGAGAACTAAACTGAAACCAGACCCAAATATAGGTATCATTAAGCAGATGACAAGGTAAAACCCACTGAGCTCCCCTGATGTCCTTCACATTCCTTCCTCAGTTTTGGTCATCCTGGCTTCTACATCACACCATCACTGAGCATAAATACGTTTTAGTCTTGGAAAGGACATGCATCACCAAGTTTCCCAAAGGAGCTGCTGCTTTGTCTGCTTGAAAAAGTAGCATAAAGGGTACTTCTGTAGTGATACCCAATATCTTTCAGACCACAACTGCTCCCCAAAGGACTCATCAGCCTCCTGAGCAGATTGAATTTCAGCCTAAGCAACACAAAGGAGTATATTGTGGCTAGCTGATGGGCAGGAAGGATTTGGGGTTTACAGTTCCTGCGAGTCTTCCAGCAGTCACAGAGTAATGTGACAGAAAGTAAACAACTTTCAAGTGAAAATAGCTTGGAATGAAACCAGTGTTCCTTTTCTTTGCTGCACCTGTCTTTGTTTCAGATCCATAATCATTATAAGAAATAATCTTCAACGCAGTTGTCCAAGCAAGGGAATGCCCGGCATCATTATGTGGAGTTTCCCGAGCTATCTGTCAGGTTTTGTTTAGCATTCTGCATTGGTCCTATAGTTTGGCTCGCCTGGAAATTTTGAATGCAAATGTATTTGCAGGGTGGCACAAGAGAAAAGTATCAGAATTTTACCTCACACCACAGCTTCTCACTTGGCTCCATTTGACTCCTTTTTCCTCCCTCTCATATATACAGATTTTGTAACCACTAAAAAAAAAAAACCAAACCCAAAAACCCAAAAAGACTTAAACAAGGCAATCTTTACTCCTTATTTCTTCCTAAGGCTTTCCCTAGCCCTTCTGCTTAAATAGACCTAAACCACAGTTTAAATAATACTTTAAAATTGCCTACGACTCCAACTTGAGTAGAGCAGGCAAGTAATTTCTTTAATAGCAGGGAGTAACAGCACTCAATTCAAATGATCCCTACACAGTATTTTCCATCTTCCAAGGACTTGATGTGCACTAGTTAATTAACCACTGTCTTCTTCACACCCCAAACTTGCCAGTCTTGCCTTAATAAACCAGGGGGAAAGCAACAGCCACCAAGAGGACATGCTTCTGGACAAGCATTTGTCATTTTCTTCTCTCCTTTGTGCTCAGTGTCAATGAGTCCTGAGCCACAGATGTAGGCAGATAAATAATTACCAGCTCTTAGAATTCAACAGCTCCTTGAGAGGCCACAACCAGGGCTTTCAGAGAAGCAAAATCTTCATTGACCTTAATATGAAAGCATTTATCTAGCAGTGATGTTGAAACACTTCAAGCACTGTTAAAGGATCAGCACCAGACCTAATTCTTTTATTTCTAGTGCATGGATGCTCTTGCCCATGTGCGAGACCAACACCCTTTGTAAATCTAGGCACAACCTGAACACAGCTCAGCAGCTTGCACCAAGCTACGAAAGATCAGGATACATTCAAGGAATTACAGTGCCACTGTACTCTAATTTTCCCTTCAAATAATAGCTTTTTGGTTTGCATTTGTGGTTTACTGTCACAAACACAAAAGTGATACTTTAAAGGAAAATAAAGAAATAGGCCATGAGGTCAGCAGGTACAAACGGTCAAAGCCTCTAGCTCTGGACCAATCTACCTTGTTGCAGTTAATATCCATTACAATATTTAACTCTATTGTTGAAACAGGAAATACTATTTTTAGCCATTACCTATTATGTTTGTCTAAAGATTAAGCGCCCCTTACAGTTCTATTACCAATCTTGCATTTTATCATATGTATTTATGGAGCTGTTCATTAATCTCGCTGGCTCCTACATTAAAAAAAAATACCCAATTAAATTAATTTTACTGGCTTGCTTTATTGTGGTTACATTTTACAGCTATAATTCTATCTACTGTAAAAATTAAAAGAGCCTCTATAATGGAAATAGGGGGAGGTTCGACTGTAACCCAAGGATCAGGTTTTCTGAAGTGCTCAGGGCTTGATTTTCTTAAGTGTTGAAGACTTAGAACTTGACTTTCACAGACACATTTCCCTCGAGGTCCCCCAAAGAACTGTGGTTATAAAAGTCTGAGAACTGAAAAGACCTGAAAATCAAGCAATTTACTCTGGAGCCTAAACACAAGCTGAGTGTCCAAAATGTGACTCTGCCTTTGTTGATGAGCACTTCTGGAAAGTCCTCTTACACTGCCTGCTTTGCAGTGTCTTTTTCACTGCGAATCCACTGGGAATGTGTCTCAATTCCATATTCCTTCCAGAGTCTTCCCCTAATTAGATTATTAATGAGAAAAAGAAAGATGAAGCACTGTCATTTAGTCAATGGTTTTTATCATAAATATGAAATCCTTGTCAATACATGTTTCATAGCAAGTCATATATGAATAGTCTACCATAGACTAACTAGAGTTATATGCAGTATTCACGTGACTCCCAGAACTAAGTGTTAGAGACACCATGCTTTGGCTACGAGAGAAGTTATGAACAAAGAACAGTTTTGCTAGGCAGTACCACAGCTCCGTATCCAGCTATGCCCTCTGTGCCATGCACGTCCATTTTTCTATAGCTGGTCTATACTGAAGTATTTCTTTTATTCAAATTGTAGCAAAGCTGCCTAATCATCATCTAATAGTCATCTTTTTTTCCTAAAAGCTAATAGGTATGGAAGGCAGAAGGAAAACTGTTCATTTTATATGAAGCATCAAAATTTAATGTCAGACCTATCTTTCCATCTTCAATCAACATACTGGTAAACACGAAAACCTGATTGTTTCCTGTAATTTAAAATTAAATGCTTAAAAGTATGCTGGCTGGAAACGACGACCATCACAAAAGCTAAATCATTTCCTCGATCTTTTCTCTAAGAGATACTCTTGCTGCTTCTACAGTATTAAAACACTGGCACACATCCCACTTCATGTATTCTTGAAGAAAAGGAAGACACCGGACCTTTACCAATGATCACTTACGAGCTGTCAAAATTCACAGCGCCTGCACACACGCACATTGACCCGGACAGCCCATCTTTTGCCAAAGCCATGAGTTATACGGTTCAGGGTGGAAACATGCAAAATCATTCTGCAAAAAAATTATCTTACTCATGCACATTGATCTTACTTGCGTGAACAAGGCTTAGAGCAGTCAACCCACAGGAATCACATTTAGAGTCAACTCCAGTTACCTGAGATAGCTATTTCAGACTGTAAAAAAAGGAGATGAGTGTCTGCACGAATGCCGATTTCACATTCTCCCAGGGTGCAGAAACTGCGAGCCCGAGGTCTTAGAATTAAGAGACCCCCTAAATAGCTACGAAATCTGTTATTTCATCGCACTTAGCAGGAAGAGACAAAGCCGGAGCCCCCTCGGACCGTGTCCCCGCGGACTCGCCCCTCTCACCAATCCCCCTCCGCAGCCCAGCCCTAGGGGGACAAAAGGAGTCCCTGGAGCCTCCCCCCAGCCCCTGGCACCGCACCCCCTGCAGCCACCGAGCCCGCCCGCGGGGGACGGGCATTCAGAGGCAGACCCGCCATCCCTTCCCCCAGCTTTCCGGACGAGCCCCGAGCTCAGGCGCCCGGTCCCCGGCACCCCCCACTCACCGTGCACAACCCTGGCCGGCTGCGCCGGGGGGGAGCAGGAGGCTGATGGGATGGGGCGTCCGGCGGCTCCGCAGCGGAGAGCAGCCGGCGCCCGCACCGCCACCCGGGGCAGCAGCGCGGTGCACAATGCGCGGTCGCGGGAGCCGCGCCGGCGGGGCGGGACCGGGAGGGAGAGCTCGCCTCTTCCCCGCTCCGAGCGGCGGGACGTGCATGCGCAGTAGGCGTGGCGCGACCTTCGCCTTGCCGGTATCGTGTGGGGTGTGTGAGGGAACGTGCTAGCCATGGATGGATAATAGGATGGTTTGGATTGCAAAGGATCTTAAGATCATTCGGTTCCAACCCCCCTGCCATGGGCAGAGGCACCTTCCACTAGCCCAGGTTGCTTCAAGCCTCGTCGAACCTGGCCTTGGACGCTGCCAGGGATAGGGCATCCCCAGCCTCTGGGCAGACTGTGCCAGGGCCTCAGCATTCTCAGGCAGGTCATGGCGGTTTGGCCCCACTCGCAAGGTTTTCCGCCACGAGTGTGTGAGACCAGTGCTTCAGCAGCGGGGGCAAACCTCGCAGGAAGCTGCCTGCCTTCTCCCTGTGTTCCTCCCACCGGGCCTGCCGTAGCTCAGGCCCCCTCTATGCTCAGTTCACCTCGCCTCGTCTGGCAGCCTAGCCCTAGTGCTCCCGAGTGTAGGAAGTGACAAAATGTGGTGAGGTTGGGCTTTGCTAGCTGTCTGAGGTAGGAAGTGTGCAAGGCTGGGAAGGGTGCTCTCAACAAGCCCCATGTATCACAGAGGCTTTTTAGATCTCCACTGTGCAGTCACTTGGGAAGTGCAAACTAAAGAGCTGTGCAAGATTTGACTGAATGAATGCAATCTGTAGTCTGGGACACGTGGGAGCTAGCCTATCCACAGCTTGAGCTCTGGAGTACAGTGTTGTGTTTTTGGGCAGTTGCTCTCTTAAGCCTCCCCAAAGTGAGTTAGTTTATGCGCACCACTTTCAGACCACAAGGAGGGTCTGTGGGTCTCAAATGTGTCAGCTTTTTCCATTTGCCTTGGTAGAACCTGCAGCTGGTTTTAATCACGTCCCTTGGTTCTGAGATCATGAGCTGAGAGAATCCTGCCCGTAAGTGTTCTATTTGGTTGTCCACACTTAAACTGTACCACCTTTAAAATGCAAGTTGCAAGTAATTACAGTTGTCATTAAAGATTTGAAAATATGACTACAGAGAGCTGATAGTGAATGTCTTTTTGGTTAATTCCTACTGCTACAAATTTGTTTGTTTCCATGCTGTTTTGGCATGGCTAGTGACCTGGTCCAGCAATTTTTTTCCCTTTTATTGGCATCTGGAGTAATTTTGCACTGGAGCAACATGCCAGAACAGATTTACGATGATTCGGGCAGAGCTCCAAACTTTTTTTGTAGTCCTCTTGCCGTCTGGTGCTGTTTCATGCGCTACCCCAGAAAGCAAGTTGGTAGCAGTAAGGGGTTGCAGATAGTTCTCAAGCTGCTTGATGGCTGTTAACTGGTTTTAGCTTCTTTATACTTTCATACACCTGCATTCAACATTCTGGTCAACTTATTACCATATTTGTTTGAAGCACCTCTATACAGTGCCTCACTACTAGGATTCTAGCTGCAGCTGTATGAGATCCTGCCCCAGCATGTGCACTGTGGGGAGGCAGAGGTCCAACAAGTTGATGTTTAGGCATAAAAATTAGGTCATGTTTATATATAGTGCTGTAATGAGGGCTGAGCTTGGTCACAGTAGGGGTGCCAGGCAGTGCTGTGTAAAACAAAAGCTCTGAAGGTGGCCTGAAAGAGAGCTGGAGACAAAAGCTGGACTTCCAGGCTGTGTTCCAGGCACCTGTGTATGTAGCAGAAAAGCAGGACAAGATTTGCTTTCCAGGGGTGTAAGCAAGGCCTTGTACAAACATCCAAGTCCCATCTTCTCCTCCCCAATGGTTGTCATTGTCTTTCTGTCTGAGTGTGTGGGCTGCTAGCAGCACTGCAAAGCCAACTGGTAAACAGTATTGTGTTTGCCCTCAGTGATTGTTTTTGGCTGTTGCCTGCAATGCAGTATGTGTTTCAGCCTGTTTCAGGTGACAGCCTCGTTGTCACATGCCCAGCATGGTGACCTGAGTTTGAAATTAGGACGAACACTGGGAATTGCAGGGGAGTTGGGTTTCCTGACAAAGCCAAGTGTGCTGTGCTGTGTGCTCAGAGCATTGATCTTAGTCAGCTTTTTTTTGTTCTCAGGGCTGGGTCCCATGCCTTTCCCACGCACACACTGTGTGCTCAGCTCCCAGTATGCCCGATTAAAAAAGAGAGTGTGCCTTATCATAGGAATGTTTTTACTGGGAAGAACAACTTTAATGCCACTGCAGAGTAGATGTTGCATGTAAGTCATGCAGAGAATGAACGTGCTCCATCAGTGAAAGTTTTTAAATAGCATTTACCAAGGTATTTTCTCATCTGTACCCGTTTTTAGCTATCAGTTGTCTTGAAACAAGATCACAAGGCCTATGTGTGTTGCAGCAGTATTAAATGCAATAGTTTTACGTGGTACCAAATGCTTTACAATCCCAGGAGGCCTACAACTTATTGGAAAATAGCATTAATGGCAATGCAAACGGTGAGAGTGTCTGCAGGGGATGAGTAATGGAATTAGGGATATGGGAAGGGCTGTGGAGTTGCAAGGCAGCCATCTCCCTGGTCCTTGAGTGGCTGTCCACACCCAGCCCTGCTGAACATTGAGAAGTGGTGCTCTGGTGAGTAAGTGCATATGTATCTTGCTAGGTTTCTGTTACACGCGTAAATAGGCAGTCGCTTTGCCATATGGACGAGGGCTTGCCTGAAGAAGTGCACATTGCAATTGCCAGTCTGCCTTGGTGTGACATGGCTTTTCCTGATGCTTATTCGAAACCTTGCTTGAGGTGAACACCCTTTCCCTCATTAGTACTGCAGTGTCTATATTTTATATGCTGCCTGGCTAATAAGAAAATTAAATACCATTCAGCAATAACCCTGCAAGCTTTTTGATGTGAGCAGTCACCCATCTGCCTGTTAGTGTCAAAGAAGAGCTATGCCAGCTCCCTTCCTACCTGTACTGTGAACTGGCCCAGCAAGTGGCTGCTTGCAGGGAGACATCCTACAACTGCCACATTTGGGCTGAGTGGGACCAAATGCCTTGGATGCTGTCAGTCCAAACTCATTGGTACTCTTCTGCTTCATCAAAAGGAAAAGCCAGTCTCCACAACTGTGAATTTATTCAGCTCCAAGCTTTGCAATTAAATCTCTCAGTACCTAATTTGCATCCCACCTGCCTATTAAGCTTTCAATATTCCTACTATTTTTACTTCTGAAGTACCAGAAAAATGGGGTTAAAAATTCACTCATTGGCCATATTGCAGTGTATAAAATGATTTGGTATCCAAAATGGTGTGAGAGCATATACATAATCCCTCTGTATACTACTGAGTTAAACTGAAGGCTGTAAACTTCTTACATAATCTCTTTCTGCCTTTCTTTTGGTATCTGCAAAGTAGAGATAACTTTTTACTAGATGGTAGGTTGAACTCCATGTAGGAAGTTGTGGCAGTTGAGATACATTGTCTAGTGATGGTTACGTAATGATTTGCACCAGTACAACTGACTGGCCACTGTGTCAGACAACTTTTCTGTTAATTCAGCCATCTTTAGCAGCATTGCACAGATGCAATTTGTGTTATAATTTGTAAGGTTTTAACTCTTTTCAAAGACTTATATTTTATTTAAAAAATAATAACTTTTGGGTTTAAGCTGTGTATGTGTCTATCAGGTGTCATTTGCATTTTTATAGAGGCTCTGGAAAAAAGGAATGAAGTTCTCAGCTTCGCTGTTCTATCAGGTAAAAAGCAGTGGATTCCTGCAGGGTAGCTTGTGAGGTCTGGTGGCATTTTGTACATTATTCTTTAAAAGTACTTGGAGGCTTTGATGACTTTTCAGAGCCTGCAGCTTGAACTCTTGTGATTTGCATTTGTTCCCTGCAATTTGCAGCTGCAGGCGCTGCACTAGCTTTGTTTAAATATAATGCCAAGTGCCTTTAAAATAGGTATTTGAACTTTGGATTAAGGAGACTACTTGTGTAATATTAAAGGCCTTTTTACTGCACACATCAAATATCTAATTTTCAATGCAATCTTCCTGTTAGAAGTTTTGAAAAAGACATTTCTATATTCTTAGTAACACAAAAAGAGAAGCAGATCTTTAGAAACTTCTTTTGTGCCATTTTCTTAGTAGCCTTTCCTTCCCTAAGTTTATTTTAAAATGTGATGAATTGACATATCAGAAATGAGCAGTAAGAGGGGAGTCAGAGTGCTGTTCTGTTTGCAGTTTAGTTGTACTTAATTTGAATTTTTTTGCTACTAATAGTAACGTTAGGCTGGCAGCACACTTGCCACTTATCAATGTTGTTACAGGAAGTGTGGACTTCTGACCAAAATTTGTGTGCATGCTATGTCAGGCAAGTTTTTCCAAAATGCTGTGTAGGCAAGAGAAATCTAACACAAGATGATAGGTTAAATACAGATTTTGCTATGGTGAAGTAGAGTTCTACACTGGAAAACAAGTGGCACGTAGTGTTTGATTTCAAACGTTACACTGTTGAGAGGAAGAAACTGGCCATTGTGCAGTTAATGGAACCCTGTACTCTCTATATTCTGGATAATTATTTATTATGCAATATTTAACATATTTACCCACTGTCAGAAAAGATTTATGAATTAATTTATCATACCAGATTTAATCTTATCTTTTTGAAAGTGAAAATGGGTTAAGAATTTACTTTGCATTCAGATTCTGATGAATGTTTTCCGCAGTTATTCATGTGAACCAGTTCTTGATTTCTGAAATGCTCAGCTGAGAAAGATAAAAATGTCATGATACTCATTTGCATAATCTTTAATACAGTAACCACCTTGAAAATGCTGTAGGTTTGTAGACTGCAAAAAATGTGGATTAGCTGAGTAAGTAATCTGATTTATGAACATAAGAGCTCTGTGGAATGGCAAATAGTTTGTGAGCAATCTGGAGACTGAGCATGGTCATAGAATTAATTTATTAATAATTTTAAATAAAGAATAAATTCACAGAAATAAAAGCATCCCATTGAATTACTTAACAGAACAGGGGCTGAAGTCACTTAAACTGCTCACAGGGATTAGCTCATACATCTTCGCTTGTTGGAGCAAGTCTTCCACTGCTCCAGCACTTTTAGTTCTATAGTAATTCTACATTTGCCTGTAGATTAAGGCTGTGATATTTTAATGCAATTAGGATATAAATTTGAGTAAGTTAATACTGTCAACATTATCTGTACTAGTGGGCCATCTGTGAATATTGCAGCTTTGCTCACTATTATTTTCTCAATGCAACACCTCCCCCCCTCCCAAAAAAAAAAAAAAATAAAAAAAAAATAAAAAAAAGATGATGATGCAGAGCACAACCAATATGTGATGCCTACTTGATGATGTCGTGGTTTGAGGCCCCTCAAACAGTTCTGCTCACTCCCCCCTCTTTCTTCCCCAGTCTCGGGGAAATGGGAAGGAGAATCAAAAGAATGCAACTCCCACAGGTTAAGATAAGAACAGTTTACTAACTACGGTATAACATAAATCACTACTGCTACCACCAATAATAATACAAGAGAAATGCAAGGAAAGAGAATACAACAGATTTTCACCTGATACCTAGCCACGCCACGCAGTGCCCCCCCATCACCTGATACCAAGCTCGACTACACAGTGCACCCCAT
>JASSUY010039503.1:0-35016 GCA_032466535.1 Forpus xanthops | reverse complement strand
GGGGTTTTACAAAAATATTTTCATTTTCATGTTTTTTTTACTTCATATTTTCTGATGTGTTTAAACAATTTGTTTATTACACTTCTGAGGTTCTTCCTTGAGAGGGTCTGTTTTCTTTTTTAAGTAGTGTTTTTAATACCCTGAAGATCAAACTCACAGTAGTCCTATGTAACAGATTTTAAATCTTAATAGCAGCACACTAGTAATGCTGTAGGGAATAATAGTATCTTCTTTAAAATATATATGCCAAAATGACTTTAATAAATAACATTACAAATCTGATGCTAGACTAAAAGTAATAAAATTTTAATTCATACATATTTGTTCCCTTATGCCCACTGTTCTAACAGTTTTTCCAGAAACATTACCATAAAAAGATCTGAAATTTCAGTAAGCCTCCAACAGCATATCATATTTGTCTTTGCACAGCCTCTGCTGTTTCCAAATAAAGAAGCATTTGATCTCTCTTAATGGAGCCAGATACATTGCACAATGACTGTCTGCCCAGGACTGTTTAGATCAGCACCTTCTCATTTATACTTTGACTAACACTTGTTTGCAGCTGCAATCGTAGCTTACCTTATCTATTTGTGCGTTAGGAGTTTGAGTTTAAGCTGCTGGCCTCTACTGGCTGCATAAGGCAATGAGGAATCATTACAGAGGCTTTCATACAGCTCACTTTTGGGAAAAGGGCAATAAAGGCAGACTGAGAAAATTCCAGCCGTTCATGAGCATTATCTGTTTTGGGGAATGGCTGCAGACTTTGAGAACTGTACAGAACAATGTCAGAAGATAGTGTGCTACTCAGTCAAGATCCAAAGTCTGATGACCTTTATATTTTCAAAGGTCAGATGGCATGTCCACGTAGATGGGTACATGCAAAGGTATGTAGTGTTCCTGCATTTAAAGGGGAGCTTTTTTATCACGAGCAACTCAGCTCCCTTGTCAAAGCATCACATTTTGAAAGAGCAGCTCTGCAAAAAGAGAAATATCCTAAATCATGGAGCAGTGTGCAGTTATTAAGGAGCTTTTATTGTTAAAACCGTGAAGAGAGGCAGTTCCAGTTCAAGAGAAAAATATTTATTAATACAGAAAGATGAACAACGTATGCAAGTAACTGGAAGAAAGGCTTGTGTGCCACCAGAATGGTTATCACTCCCTGTGTAATTCAGTTCATTTGGAGAAAGCCTTTGCTCCAGTTCAGCCCTTATCAGGCAGTCAAAACATACATGGGTGCAAGCATAATAATCCCTTCTGCTTTCATCTAAACTGGGATTTTCAATCTTCTTTTAGCTGTGCAACTGTAAAGCCTTCCAAGTGGCTCTACAGCCTCCCACGTGCCAAATGTAAGCCCACTTGCCGGCAGCATAGCTTTTTTGCTTGTACCTTTGGGTGGTCCCCTTAAAATTGGAGACTTGTAAGTGCACCCAGACAAAAAAGAGCAAAAGGTATCAATTTCAAAGGCTGCCCCTTAGGAGCAGCTGGACTCTGACTGCATGGAACACATAGGAAAACAAGGTAGAAAAGTATACTAAAAGCAACAGTCATAGATGAACAAGGTGGGAGGAAGCAGTAGTAGGGCATTTGCTGGCTCCTAGCTGCTCTGAAAGTGTAAATCCTCCATGTACTGCTCAGGAGTACATTGTCCTTACCACTGAAGGAGCATTACCAGCCATTCAAACAAAAGCAAGGTGTGTTCTAAAGAATGATTAGAGCTTTTTTCCCCTTGCACTAGAGATGTTATCTATGCCATGTGCTGCAATTTCTGCTCTAATAAATACCTTTGTTTAATGAATAATATGTAGGGGAAGATTCCATGATGTAAAGGACTGGTTAGACCAGCTACAAGCCTACTGAAGAGTTTCAGAGTGATATCGTATAACATTTTTTCAGGTTCAGCTGCATGTTTTTGTTTTTTTTTTCCTGTGCTTCTTTCTCACATGGACAGTGTGGACTTAATATACACCTGCGTATCTGTGAATATTGGGCAGAAAAGAACATGCTCCTCCCCAGGAAATTTTCCACTGCCTTTGCCAAAACTTAAGCCTAAACCCAGGTTGGGCAGGTTCAGTCCATAGAGAGCTGTGGGGAAGGGGAGAACAGTGCTGCTTAACCAGCATTTGGAGAGGTTTAACATTCACTCCTGCCATGCAGGGTTGTTTTGGTGGCATCTGAAATATAGCTAATGCATACACCTGGCCCACCTAGGGCAGCACAACAGCAGTACACGTGACCTGCCAAAGTCAAAGGAAAGAATTGCTCCTTTTTCCTCTTCAGGGCATCTTCCAGCAGTCTCAGTGCAGAGCAAAACCATCAAGCTGCATCTTACAATCACACAGGATCAGACAGTTCCTGACCCAAGGAGTGCCAGCTGAACAGAGGTGGGCAGAAAAAAAGCTACACAAGGCTGTGTTATTTTTCCATCACACGCTTCATCTAACCACTACTCCAGGCTCCTGCAGTGCACTCTACCCACAGGACAGAGGAAAGCATAACCCACTGCAAAGCATTGCAAGACTTGAAGATAAATATTTGGGAGACAGTTTCACAGTGTTAGAGGTGTACAGCACCCCGATGAAGAAGGGAAGTAAAACATCCACTACTCTGCAAAGGTGAAGTCCCTGCAGCCAGGCAAAGGCAGCATGACCATGCAATGCAGAGTGGATCTGCAGAGACCAGGCACAGCGAATGGAAATGCACCTTATCTTCATGGTGATCGAATGATTCAGTTTTAGGATTTTCTGTTAAGTCTGGTAACATGAGAACAAAGTGTCATTTACCACTATGAAATTCAACTCAATTCAGGTCAGATTGCTAACTCATTCTATGAAAACCACCATATTGGGTGACAGAATCTCAGAATAGTCCAAGCTTTGATACGAATTTCAAGATCTTTTCTTTCACAGGGAGCTCAAAGACAACCTAGAAGGCATTAAGATTTAGAAAAAGACAGTCTTTGTTAGACAAAAACCTGTTAGATCAGAAGATGACAAGTGACTAAGATAGTAAGACAGAGTAGTTTAAAAGGCTTATAAACAAATCTCTCGCTGCCCATTGTATCCTAGAAAGTCAGCCCATTGCTCTCAAGATACCATTTGGAGTTTATTGGTGGGTTGCAGCTATCTGCTGAGTCTCCTCAGCTCTCTAAGAAGTTTTCTCTACACAGACATGGAGCTCAAATTGCGCTTGCTGCATCTCTCAGTGCTCTCTCGATTCCTTGCTGTGCTGCAAATTGCTGCCTTGCTAAAGCCTTGCTGCTGCTCCCACTGATCCACCTCATAATCCAGATGTCTCCTTCCCTTGGGCAGATTAAATTGGTCCCTAAGGGAAAGAGCATCCCTTCTCCTTCCAGAGGTCTCTTCTTACAGGGAGATAATCTATGAAGCAAGAGCAAGTGTGTCCGTAATGAATAGCTGTCACTGTTAGTCAGCAGACAGCAATCAATATTTGTTACTCTCTGAACTGTGCTAAGGTGATCTGGTGGCATGACTTTCTAGCCTTCACTTATGGCAGCACTACAGGTGCCTCAGCTCAAGGGATCTGCTCTAAGGACCAGCACTAAGAAACGTGCTTTCCAGCCTCTTTAGTACACGCAGGCAGGCTAGAGGGGTGCAGGCAGGCTAGAGGGTGCATGCAGTGAGGAATCAGCCCTCAAGTCTGCAGGGCAGGAACAGCGGATATGATGCAGATGAAGATAAAAAGAGAAGACGTCATAAGATCCTCCCACAAGCTAGACTTTGTAAATCTGAAGAGGAACTTTCAGCATGCAAAACTTAAAAAGAGGACATTTCTAAAGAAAGCCACTTGCTCTGACAGTATTTTGGGGGTGGTGGGTGTAAGATTCACAGTGTTGAGACACTGAATTTGTCAAAAGATTGGGAAGATTCTTTAGCCAAGAAGTCCCAACAAATATCTGTTGGGAACAGACTCCTTGTCAGATCTGATTGAAGCTATCAAGGGATATGGTATCACCATATCTGTTGCCAGTAAGTGTTCTCAGAGAGTGATATAAAACTAAAATACATGTGTTTAAATGTAAAGAAATACAAGACTTATTCTATTAAATGTTATCTTCTGTCACAATGGATGTTAAGAGAAGGCTGCTGAAGCAAACACTGCGAACTCTTTTTTTCAGGAGGTTGCATAAATGTATGGTCAAATGTGTGTTTGTGTATTATGCAGCCAAAGTAATTGAACTGAAGGAGTAAAGGACGGGCTCTTCCTTGTTCTGTCAACAGTTCAAGATTTTAGTACTTCTGAGCCCCTTTTTTCCAAAAAGCACTTTTTCTTTTCCTTTTTTTTTTAACCCATACTGTCCTTGTGTATGAGGAAATAACTCCCACCCAGGCATCCCCCTCTTTGTCAGCTCTTAACTATGCTATGAAAATCTCTGGAGTACCACCATGATAACTGCAAAGCATGTAGAAACAGTTCCACATACACATGCTAGAATGTTATTAATGCAGGCAATAAACTCCCAGTCCTGACTAAGTGCTGTGACCTTCTTCCTGCCACTCTGCCCGTTTCATCCATTTTGCCTTCTGTGGGTGTGCAGTTTTCCAACGGGAGGACCTGTGATGGTACTTTTAAGGAGGCATTCATCTGTCTGCAGCCTTGGAGATAAAACCTCCATAACTGAATGCAAATCATCCATGATAGAAACTAGGCATATCCCAAAACTCAGGGAAGCTGGGACCAAGGGCTTCTGTGAGTTCCACCCGTCTTGTTCCTCTGGCATTTTCACCCCACAACACTAAATGAGTTGAAAAAGCTTTGGGAAAAACCTCAGCAGCACACAACCTCACTGCAGAAAAGTATTCCTTGCTCAGCAAAAAAAGAAAAATGAGTAAAACAATGTGAACAATTTATATCATTCCACTTAAACAGCTTTTCAAAGGGCGGTGTGTGGGCATGCCACAGTAATTCATTTTTAAGCTGTATCTCACTACTATTATGAAGTGGATACTGTGAACTGGCTGGCTGAGGCACCGTGAAGTTGAACTTGCTGGCTCCCAGCATCCTCCCCAGCCCTGCCTTGCTGAGAGTCTCTGAGGTTAAGCTCAGAACATCTCATTATTTAGTGTGCACCATTTTCACAGCAAAAGCAGCCATTATCCTAACAATGGCATTACAGCTGGAACAATCACCTGTGGGCACTTTGTGTGCAGAAGTGCCAGCCTCAGCTCTCACAGTATCCAAATTCAGCTTTTTATATCAAGAGATCATAAGACATGAGGATGCAAGGTGAAGCTTTACACTCAGAACTTTATCAACATACAGTGTATCTACAATCGGGACAACACTGTGGAAGAAAAAAAGACCATGGCCTTGAAAAGATCTTTTTCTAAATCTTACTATATATTTGCTAAATCACAGAGATACAATTAAGCACACACGTATGCAAACACCTGGGCCCAGACGGCTCAGTTCTCAGTGAAACCAACAGTGAAGAATATACACACCTTTCTGAGCCCCTTTTCACTTTTGGAACAGTGTTTAATACCCCAAGTGTAAACAAAATGTTTCTCTTTTCTTCCTGAGTTGTTTGGGCAATAGGCCACAGCGTGTTATGTGAAGGGCGGTGAATATTTGATTTTCCTACATACAGTATTGGACATTCATGAGTGTATCTGCTTGATCATCTGGACTTTCTGGAAGCACCCTCTAATGAGCCTCTCTGCTTACCAGTGTGGTTTAAGCATACATGAAAGGGTTGATCAGAATCTTATATTTTTGCTTGAGCTTTAAGTGATGTTTTGCCTAATTAGAGCGTTCTTTCATTTTTGATTCTTTTTTTTCCAAATGTCAAAGCTGGTTGCTTCAAAGGATCATTTCAATCACCCCTGCAGGAAGAGAGAAAATTGCTCAGAAAGATAAAAGAGAGTGCAAGAGAGGGAGGTGCAGACAGACAGACAGAGTGCAGAACAAAATATCTAATGAAAGCCTGATCCTACTCCCACTACAGTGAATCTGCAGAGAAAGTAGAGATCAAATATAATTTTTGCATCTAAGACACATCCATGACAATATACCAGAATAGTAAGTGCAACTTTTGTGACATTCATGACAGATATTTTGGATGAAGCTCCTCTTCTTCAACAAGGCAGATCATAGCAATTCTGTGCTCCAGGTATCATATTGCTGATACACATTACAGCTCAGAAGAGCTCCACAACAGCTAATTTAAATTCTGCATTCTCCATTCCTTTCTTCTTTCCCCCAGCAATTTAGCTTCTATGGGATAGGCCTTATATCACAATACCACAGTACGTTTTTCCCCCAAATACACACCATGTAATGTATTAAAGCTTTGTGATAGAAACGCATTATTTGGCATATGTCTGTAATATTTTCAGGCTCTGCAATCACTTCAGTGTGTTTCTGTTCTAGGTCACAGTGACAGAAATGTGTAAATGCAGAAGAATTCAGAAGAGTGAACTGTAGCTGCATAATTATGCTCATATCAAAAATATCAGTCTTGCTTCAGATTAGACTGAAGTGTCTTATCTATACATTTTATCTATACAGTGCCTTATCTATGCATTTTAACCAACAAAACTGAGGACCTGATGCTGCAGTCTGTAAATACAGAACCATTGACTTCAGTGGGACTCTGCATGGAAATAAGAATTCCTATGCAGCACTGCACCATGGCTTGCAGATATAGCCAAAGGGAAAATTCACACCAGCTTCTTCAGTCATTTAGTGTAAGTTCCTCATTTTCAGAATAATGCTTATGCTGCCTGTGCAGCTAGTGAATAGCAGAAGCTATATTTACTGATAGGGGGAAGGGATGATTCAAAGCACTAAGGTTTAGTACCAAAAGCAGGTGATTTGGTTAGCCTTTCCCAAAACCTTTTAACTATAGTTCTGTGAAGGACCAGGATCTTTCATGATACTGAATAGGTACAGATAGGTCCTAGCATTTGGAGGAAGACCTATCCACTATCAAAAATGTTCTTAGAAAAACATATCTGCATTGTACCACACAGAGACACAAGTGAATCTAAGAACCATAGATATTTCTATCCTAAATTATCCAATTACCCAGACCTAAATATGAAAGAAAGAGACAAATTCAATTGCAAAAAATGAGAAGGCTCAAAGATCAGTGTGTCTTGACTCTTCCCTTTCTAAATTACATAGCAGCAGATTATCTACCAGTGTCCATATTTTAGAAACATCAAAAAAGAAGGTGTAAGGATAAGATGGATGGCTTAAGGGCTGGAAAGCCTGCCTTTGTTGCACCACTCAAACACTTGAGGAGACCTGATCATGATCTTCTAACAAGCTCCATACAGAAAAGACTTGTGACACCAGAAGGATAATTAAACTAACAGCAAATAGTATTGCAAGATGCATTGATTGGAAGCTAAAAAAGTTCAGAGCCAAACAAAAGACATCTGTCTTTTTTTTTGTAATAACACACCAGTAAAATGGTGACCAATTAGGGAGCACTGACATCACCTCCCATCACCTCCCAGGTCCCCACTCTGTGGTAACCAGAGCACACTCTAACCCCAAACACATGATTGGGATGTGATTTGTTTTTCTTCCTATTACCTTTCTGGATGTGTAATAGGTGTAAACATACACATGCAGTCACACAGGCACATACACAGAAATGACACATGAATCTCACAAGACTATTGCTTTTCTAGTCTCTAGCTAAGAAATACAAGAAATGGTCTAAATAAAACAGTAAGTCCAGTAAATATCCTTGCCCCAACTTCTTTGCTGTCTTGTGTGTTCTTTAGTTTGGACCTACCTCCCCTGGATAACCAGGGTCTCCTACTCAAAGATTTTCTTGTGACCCTTTGATTGTTCTTGCATTTTACCTAAGTATACCTGGTCCTTCAAAGAAGTCACAGGCAAAAGTCTCAACTCAGGGAATTTTTATTTATTTAATTCAATCTACTGCTTACTATTAAAAACTTCATTTTTCATATAATTAATTTGAGGGGGGAAAAGAGGTGCCAACACTTAAGACCTTTTCTTCTTTCTATGGGTGGGCGCAATCTGAACATAAATCCATTTATTATATACTCCACCCCTTGCTCTGGTCAGCTAGATAATTTGGATTAACATTATCACAGTACCTACAGCATACACCTTGTCCCTGTAAAACATACAAGCAAGAACATCAAACCAGTTTAAACTATTCATTGTATCTTAGCATAACAGTCATTATCTTAGTTCAAAATTAACATTATTAGTAGAGTTACTAGTAAGTTCGTAAACCCAGCTGGGCTTTGTCCAGGCCCCAAATGGATAGTGAACACTCTACATAAACCTTTCTCCTTAAGTAAAGCAATGCACTGAGGGTAGCAGCTCTCCTGGAGCTTGATCTATGTCCTGTAGCATTAACTGAGCTCTCACCTTGCTCCAGCATTTGCAATCCCTTAATCTTCACCTATTGAACTGTGAAGAGATTTTTCTCTCACTTCACCATATCCCCCACCTCCCTTCAGGAATATGTCAATCCCTACACAGTAAAAAACCCTGACAAACACACTAAAATTGCAAAGTGTTTACCTACATTTATGATTTCCAGCTAAGGAGAGGTTAAAGAGGGAGCAGCTATGGAGTTCCATTTTATTCCATGTTATCCACTATTTAAGATGAACATGTTAGAACCATACTTTCTTTATATAGCCTAGGCTCTGTCTCATTTTACATGCTTTAAGAAAGACATGTGCACATTTAGTTAGCATTTGAGCTAAACCAAATGGGATGTTGCAGAAAAAGCTCTGTAGAAGGCTACCAAAGCAATGCAATTAGATTTAATTAGGCTTACAGCGGAAGAAAGCTACATAGGCGCTACACTAACACACATGCAAAAATAGAACAATAATGGAGAGCAAAGAGGGGAGAATATAGAAAGCATGTCAGAAAAATAAATGGGAAGAACTGGGAGGGAAGGGGATGACCGGGACAGGCCTGGAGCCTTGCCTAGATGAAGAGTACAGGGAGGGCCAGGCTCATTCAAAAATATTCCTAGGGCAAACATGAGCCTAACGTTACCAAAAAGCAACATCTTTAGCTCATCAGAGAATTCTGGGTGCAAGATGAACCCAGATCCTGGATGGGATTCGTAACGTGTAATCTTTATATCTTTTTGGCCTCAGAAAGAATCACATTACATATACAGGACAGGTTTGCTGGGTTTTTTCCTTCTGCTCATCTGAGGACAGCATGCTTTTCACAAAGTGAAAAAAAAATAAATAGAAGAAGCAGCTGCAGGTTATATAAATAGTAGCTGTGAACTTGAAAAACAGTGAGGACTTTTGATCCATCCTCCATTAAAAGAATAGGCTGTTCTGCTTGGCCACAAGACTCAAAACTGTCTGCAGCCAGAGTGGAAATTCTAACAATATTTCAGTGAAATAGTTGTTGTTTGCTCCATAGCTACTTGCATTTGTTCCTGCTAAGGAAGGAGACAAGTAATCAGTGAGGCCAATGGGCTTCATAAATCATTTTCTAAAGAAAAAAAAATTGACATGGCTAAAAACACAAATGCACCAGAAGAGAAGACAAAAATGTATTTGTCCTAAAAAAACCCCCATAGTTAACAAGGCTGAAGCACTTCACTGCGTTTCTTTACTTGGCACGCACATATGGCAAGTGACATTCCTAAATCTTTGCTACACTTACTGGTCTTTTACATGTGCCAGCTTTTTGCTTTTTCCTGTATTCATAGGAATTCTCTCTGAGGCAGCTCCATTTCCAACTTGCCTTTTAGAATGATTTGTCTACGAAAGGAGTGAGATACATTTTTAGGAGACCTACATTGTTTCATGCAGGGCTCCTCCAAGCTCTGTTAAGTCAATGAGCTGTTTGTCGTTAGAGTAGGCAAAAAAAAACCAAACTGAGAAAAGCAAAGAAAAAATGTGATTGTGAATGGGAATGCTGACTTTGATCTGCTTGAAAGGTTACGCTGTTCATTCCTTTGGAATATTTAGATGACGTGAGGATATGCCTGCTTATCTGAAGAGAGGCAAGTATTTGAGATAAATGAAATCTAGGTATGAGTCTAGATTATAATAGCAACAATAACACTTGCTGATACAAAGCTTTCAAGAATCACAAAAGAAAGGACTTTCTACAAAATGAAGAAAGTCTTTTGTTCCCTGCCTGAGATGAAATTCTGTATAAAATCTGGATTTCATACAATGTGCTCTCCAACAAGAAAGGAGGTATACTATACACAACCTTGATTTGGCAGAGGTTACGGTGAATAGGGTTACCTGTATGCATGTACTTACTGATACACATATTCTGAAGGCTTTTTATTATGCTTCAGTCTGTGACCAAAACCAGTGTTCAGCAGGCTGATACTCTGAGCTACAGCACACCTAGTAAATACGCCAATGAAGACCAATACCCTGTTTTGAGTTGCAGAAATAATGGTTGTAATAAATCTAGATTATTGAGGATAAATTTCTTCATCATTCATCTGTAAACTGGAATGCAGAATTATGTGTTCAGTCCATTTCCAAGGAGATGAATTAAAAGTTAATTGCTACACCTGTTCTATGACTGACTTGTATGTAATATATGCAGGTATTTGTCTTTTAATAAAAACCTTTCTAGAAGTGTTTTTCTATTTTCAGACTGATTTTTCTAACAGCTCATATCAGGACAGTCTGAAAATAAGCACAGAGGCAGCTAACATGAACAATCATGTGTATCTGATAAATTCTGCATGATTAACTAATCTATGACTTACTCTACTTCACTTTGCATTGGTCATTGTTGATTTACTCTGGAAGATTTCCAGCTGCCCAAAATTAGAGCTCTGAAGAAGATGAAGAGACTTCATCCCCTTTTCTTCCAAAAGAAACCCAACCACCCAACACCAAAAAAACCCACCTGTGAGAAAAAAGCAACTCTGGTGAGAAGTATCCATAAGTAATTCAATTTTACTGTCTTGGTTGAAATTCAGACAAATTTTGAACAGATTGTCTGCCCACCTGTCACACAATGATGATACTGCATCCTAAGGACATAGTGAGGTATGAATAGCATACTGTGTATGTCAGTGTAGCTGTGATTGCAGCAGGTACATGAGATTATCACTGACACATCTTTCCTGTGTCTGCATCCATGAAAAGAAGTTGGCTGTGAATATCAGAGCTCCCAGAACCACCATGGTAATATGAAAAGGCTGTAGAATATACACAAGATGTTCTGAGGGTAAACTTGAAGCACTGCATTTTGACTAGTGATTGATCGTCAAAAGACCTCAAATTCTCATTTTTACCTGAAATATTTTGCAGTTTCTAGATGCTCAGTGAAGACAATCAGGCTGTTGATGAAAGTGTTGAAAGTCAATTGGTGGGATGTAGAGCCCTGTTAAAGTTGTAAATGTTACTGTGTAAAGCAACGGTAGGCTAAAAATTGTTTACCCTACCTCTGTTTGGAAGCACAGAACAGAGATGTTAGAACTGAAAGTTTGGCCACAGGCTCAGTAAGCCTAAGACAAAAGCCAAATAAATACAACGCTTGGATCATGAATGGAATGCAAGGGATGAGCAAGATGCTTGACTCATCTTGGAGAAAGTGAGGAATGGAGAAGTTCAGTTATAACCCTATTAAATGAAAATAGACTTCTGTCTAGAGGAAAGGAGAAGAAAATCTGGACTTATTTGTGCCAAATTTAGAGTCTGCAATGCAGCACAAGTGTCAAAGCGGTGGCTCTGCCTCATCCTTTTGCTCATTTCACTTACCTCCTTTACCACTCCCTTTACTTGCATATTTACAGGAAGTAATCAAACGTTCCCAGCATTTGGCTGGATGGAGCATTCTACCTTTCTGAGGAGGTCTCTGGCAATCATTGCCACTTCCTTCCGAAGAGGTCTGGAAGTATTTGGCTAAACATCAAATTAGATGCCTGTCATCATTAAGACAGTGCAGTGGCTGATGTTTTTACTGCTTTCCTTGATTCCCATGGTCTCACATAATGTATACAGCTGACCTCTACCAGACACACAGTCCTGTTACTTGCAAAACACAGATGGATTCAAGTCATCATCTAAAGTGTAAACAGTTATTTGGAAGGTAAAAATGAACAGCAGTAGCAGGAGAAAAGTTACGTTTGCATGACTTGGTAGGGAAATGTCTCTTGAAGTGATAACATTTGTTCTGACAGAACATATGGAGAATGAAGATAGTATCTTTGCATTGTACCAACATTAATAACAACTCTGGTACCTTATAATTACACAAGGAAATATTGAACCAGAATGAGTTCTTCTGAATCACCCATAGAAGAGTTAGTCAGCAGGACTCAGCAGAGTTGGCTGGAGCAGTAGGTGTGGGAAGGGAGCAAGACAAAGCAACAACAGTGAAAACAGCTGATGAAGCCATCACTCTGCATAAACATCAGGAGTATCACATCGACTGATTCTCCAGAGCCTTTTCCTATACAAAGGTAGGAATCAGTTGCAGAAAGGGAACACAAGCTGGCTAGAACACAGTATCATCAGTTGGTGAGTTTGTAGGAGATAAGTAGGGGCTACATACCCAATTAGCATTTGCTTTATTGTCTCTGGGAGGTCTGGCATCTAACCACACTTAACACCTCTGGTCATTCTTTTCTTGATAAATTGTTTGAAGACTTACAACAATCACTGTTTAAATACATCCCCTGAAGGAAAGTCAATTGTAGATTAAGTTTTTTAAGATGTTCACTTAGTACACTTATACAGGCTTTTTGCCAGCGCTTCATTAGAGGCAACAGTGGCAGATCAGGTTTTAAAGTATCATTAATACAACACTGGCTCAAGTCTCATCCAGAGATCTGGGGAAGTTAAACTAAACATTCTCTTCCTGATGATTTCACATTTTATTCAGGAGTCAGTCCTATCCCTCATGCCCCCAGAGAGACAAAGCAGGCTGATCCACAATAACTAATTTCTCAAGTACAGCTGTAAGTGTCCCAGAGCTCTGTTCTCTGGAGAGACAGCTGCTGTGATCAAGTTGTTTTCTTTCCCAGCTCTACCTGTGGGAGCTGCTCTACAGCCTGGGACTATCAAGCGTCACTTGGTATTGAGACCTGATCCAAGGTCTGGTGGCATGTGCTGTTTCTTCAGTCTGCTTACTCCTATTCTGCTAGCCCATCTCTCCCAGGACTATCTCCACGGAGAGATGGCAAGTCTGAGGTTAAGTCAGGAAGCTAGTCTGTGGGTTGAGCTCCATCTGGGTGGAAGGGGAATCCTTAGACTTTTTATTATGGAACTTTGCCATACATATGGAATTGCATAAAACGCTCTGGATTGAAAGCTAATCGAAACTAAAAGTGAGCAGCAAGGCTAGTAAACCGAAGTATTCAACTTCTTACCAAAAGGATTACACATTTTGTGGTCTCATTGGACTTCTAATTCAAAGTTTTGTTTCATTCCAATTGTTATTTTTATACCAAAATTCAAACAAAAATTTATCAGTCACTGAAAAGTTGAGTGTATTGCTTTTGCAGGCAGAAGTAATGAGAAATACCAAATTAATTCCTACTGGTAATGAAAGTAACTCAGATGCAAAGGAGCCAAAGATACTTGGCTGTGACAAAAATGGATGGGTATCATAAAACAACTCTGGATTAGATCTATTTGTCCCAGTTGAAGGTAGGCAGTCAAGGAATCCCCTCTCCTTTTTACCAGAACAGCACAATACTGATTCAACAGATTTTATTTCTGTCGTGTGGCATTTGCCAAGTTTCTCAGCTAATGTCCTGAGTCCAAAGATTTTGAGGGAAAGTCTTTCATTCAAGATCTAGATCTGCTTATCTTCAGCCACCAGGTGTGATTCTGGTGCATTCAATTTGTATACTCAAGTCTGACCTCCGTAATTTTGTTTAGTGGTCCTGACTTTGTGGTTCTGTCCTAAACACCACATTTTTTTCCTATCTAGTACCTTGAGGAGCTATGATCTCCTTTACCTTAGCTGCTGAGATCTAGGCTTCTCAGCCTGTTCTCCTTCTGGGGACAGTTAGTGAAACAGTGGATGATGAAGCCTGTCCTTTCAGGAAAAGTCAAAGGATTACTGTAAGTAAGTAAAGGGAAGGAGTATATATACCTGAAAAAGACATGGTTCAATGACGAATGTTGAGTTTTTCCCTTTCAGGAAAAGTCAAAGGATTACTGAAAGTAAGTAAAGGGAAGGAGGAGACATATCTGAAAAAAGACATTGTGGTTCAATGGTGAAGAATGCTGAGTTTTTCCCAACATTTTTTTACTGTCTATATTTGACCAAAATAGTTGCAGCCATACTTAAATGTGAAAACAGCGCACTGAAGTAAGAAAATCAAGTCTTTGGTCCAGACTGAATTGTTTCAGCCAACTGGGAAAAAACAAACAAATGAGAAAGCCAGTGAAGAGGAATAATTTTACTCCTAGGAACATTAAACATACTTGAAAAAGGATGTCGGAAAGATCGGGTCACAGAGCTCAAATAATTTACAAAACAAACTCAGCAAACAATTTGCTGAAGGTACCACTCCACTGAAATGCCTAATAGGATTGTAAAGGGATTAAAAGCGTCTTCCAGGGAAAGACGGATAATCTATTCATGGGTCAAGAGGTGCTTTCTGTCTAGAAGTGGGAGTATTACAACAAAGACTTGGGAAGTGACAGTTGCTGTAGATAAAAAGACCTACAGGAATGTTAAATTCTTTTGGATTTTCCTTAAGTATAAAACAAGGATCTGGATTTTGTGTATGCTTTTAAATGCTTATTGAGCTTGCCCTTGCTCAATACCAAACTGAAAGGAACAGAAGGTTGAGCTCAAATATGTGGAACAGTTTGTCTCTTGCCATGGCATCTTTTGTCACTTTGTGTGATGGTTTAGAGGGTTCAGGAATAATTGAAAACACAGAGAACCATTAGGTGAGGTTCTCCTTCCCATCTTTGGAAGACCATTGCTTCACTCTGATATAGGACAAGTCTTCGACATCGTTCTGTTGCCCCTGCCTTCATTCTACTTTTTTGGAAGCAGTATTGTATAAACCCAGGATTGTCTTAGCTGTATTTGTCTTGGGATAACTCATTTGCAGAGGCTATTACAATGTAAACATAAGAAAAACAAGTGCTAGTGCTGAAGACAGAAATATGAGCTATTGTCATTACAATTTTATGGAGGTACCTTCTGCAACAGCCTAAACCCATCTTTGATCTCATAAGGTGTAAGGTTCAAGCTCATGCCAGCATATCTCATTGTGAAAGCCTTGCCTTTGTCAACTAAGGTATCATAGCTGTCTCCAGATGTAACGCTGAAACAACATAGCCAGTAGGGAAAACCCTACAGCTTTCTGGCATGAGGTATTGGACATTTTGAAATCCCTTCCAGTGTCAGAAATAAACCCACAGCTGCTAGGTGTGATAGCTAATGCTGCTGAACAAATATAAGGGATTGCAGAGTACCAGGGAGCTAAAAGACTGCTTGCTGCAGAGGAAAAGACATAGGCATGACAGTCGCAGCCTGTCTTAGGCAAATGAAAGACTAGCTGAGGGCAACCAAAAGGCACTGTTTGCTATCAAACACCAACAAAAAGAGCAAAAATAAAACAATCCCGTAATATTTTCTCCAGGGATGGAGGTATAATCAGTCCCATTCTGTGCACTATCACCAGACTTCAAACTAAAATTAACTTAAATTGATCAATTTTCTGCAAAAATCTGGTGTCACTGAGATGAGTTTCTTCATCTGTGCCAAGTGCTTATGTTGTTCTCTTAAGGCCTTTTTGTTATCTCTGAAATATGCCAGCATTTTACCCAGCTTTGATTTTTCACCTTTAAGGGAATTCAGGGCACCATCTGCCATAATGTGAGGCAATTGCCGTGCTATAGAGGAAACCAAGGCAGCATCTGACATCGATTGCTACCCCAGGCTGAATGTCATCATGGACAGTTGTGATCATGGTTCTCCAGACACTTTTAAGTTCTCTTCTTAGTTATTACTGACCTGCCAATGTCAGCCCTTGTCCTTGTTTGGGGATCATCTTCCCTTGGCCCAGCATGCACTGCTGACACTGCCCTTGTGACCTCCAGCACTGCCAAGCTCTAGTGTTTGAAATGCTTCCCAGCCATGGCCCCAGCAAGCCCTTCTATTCTAATGTAGCCAGCCACCTGGATTCATGGCCCTACCAAACCTGAGACCTCAGCTTTGAGTCCTTATTATTACACAAGGAGGTGAATGCATCCTCTTAGCATATGATAAGAGCCCAACGTATCAGCTGGGTTACTCTCAGGCTGCTCCTGAACCATTTCCACCCACAACTCAAACAGAGCACAGGTGACAACAGAGTCAAGGAAAGAGCACTGTGAATCAGTCAAGGTACAAACCTCAGCAAAGCTGCCTAGCTGCACAGAGAACCAGCAGAAGTGTCTGGAGAAAGAGAAGAGGACATAACAGCATCATAATAAAACCAGGGAAGAAAATGCTTTCAATGTCTCGCCCCACACAACCAAGACAACTTAGACTAAATGCTAAGCATTGCAATCTTAGCCTGATGCAGGTATTGGTGGCTTCCTTTATTATGGTACGGCCCTCTGCTGTACCTGCCCACACAAAGTCCCAGGAGCTCTAGCCCCTCTTTATCAGTCCCACTGAGGTGGTATGAGAAGGTCTTCTTTAGGATGAGGCCTTAGGCCATGTGGCTTGGACATGAATAGTGGTGTGTCCTAGCTCATGGACACCAAGGTATCTCCGGCTGAAGATGAATATTTCTTCACTCCCCTGATGCCAAGCTCCAGTGTAAAGCATCATATTACTCCAAGCCATTTAATTTTGTCACATATGCTTGTGCTTTTACATTTTCTGTCTTCCTCCTTTTTCTTCCTACTGCCGCAGTTTTATTTCTCAAGATGTGCAGAGCTGAAGGCAGTCTGACTTTTGAATTTGGCCTTTTGGCAGTAACACAAACATACAGCTGTTTTCCTAATGGTCACGAAGTTAGTGCTGAGGAGCTGTGCCCAAAGGAGAAGTAGGCTAGCAGGACCCCACTCTTTCCAAGTCCATCTACTTCTGGAGTGAGAAGCAGGCACTGGAAGAGTTTGGTGTTGGATGGCTGCCACTCTGGGTCACCATTCAAGGTCCATTCTCGCCAAGGCGTACCTATCTTTTTTCCAGCAAGTTAAAAAACAACTCACTGCTCAAGTCCTTTTCCAAATTTCCCTCATTCTGAAGTGATGCAACAAAGTGGCCTGGCATTACTGACTGTGACTGGGGAAGCCCTTTCATTCCCATGAACATGGTGGTAGTTCAGACCAGGTGACACATTATGAAGAGACTCAATCTCAATACAAATTGGCCCAGTATCATTCATTTCAGAGCATTTTTATTTACTGAACATCAAAAGTAAATGGATAGTTGTACTAGTATACTTGAAATGTACTAAAAAGATGAAAGAATAATGTCAGAGCTCTGAAGAGTAAAGTTTGAGTCTCTATCCCTATTACTATAGAGACAAAATGTTATTTTTGACGGCAAAGATGATCACTTTTAATAACAGAGCAATCCACAATAAAAAAAAACTATTCTTGTGTTTGCAAACTTCTGAAAACAATTCTTATAACGCAAAAAGTGCTTACAGTGCCTGCAGTCCCATTCTTTTCTCTGCACTCCCATGTGTGTCTTATGATCTGGACAAACAATTCTACACCACTGTTCAGCTAATCTGATTTCAAAAAGAATCAAACAGCATTTGCAGACTTATTTGTTCACTAAATTGAAGCCAATTTTCCTTTCATTCTAATGCTGTTAACTCTTCCTCAGGGGAAGACCTGTCCTTGCATAGCATTGAAGTCAGATGCCTGTTGAGCATAGCAAATTTCAGGCCACAAGTAACTGCATGCTAAGAATAATACAACTTACTGAGCATGTGATATGCATAGAAAAAGTATGACCAGCTATAAACTGGTAACTACTCTGTAATAATATATACGATATATTATATATTGTTAAAATGGTCTTGAGGCAGCAGTGGGGGTTGAGAGCCATTCCTGGGCAATGTCTCTGTCCCCATCTGAAGCTGGAGGGGAGCCATGGCAGGGGCATGCTTGCATTCTGTCTTCAATGGGTAGGTATCCAAAGAAGTTGTGAATGCTCCATCCCTGGCAGTGCTCAAGGCCAGGTTGGACTGAGCCTTGGGTGACATGGTTTTGCAGGAGGTGCCCCTGCCTGTGGCAGGGGGGTTGGAACTAGGTGATCTTAAGGTCCTTTCCAACCTTAACTATCCTATGTTGCAGCCCAACTGCAAGGAGTGTGCAGGGAGTGATACAGGGTTGCCCTGCTGCCTTTGGCCTCATCCTCAGGGAGGTCCATGTGCATGTGTTGTGTGGTGGCAGTGGTTGGCCTCAAAGAGAGTGGTACAGCTGTCCCAGACAGCTTCCCCATCTTCCCTCTTTCTCCTGTTTTGTCTGGCTCATAGTGTGAGCCTTCTCTCACCACAGGCCTTGGTAACAACTCTGGGACAGCAGGCAAGGAAGACACAGTGAAGCCACTGGGGCATCTTACCTGATGTGATCCCCCAATACTAGTGGGATCCTTCTGAACTCTGCCCCATGAGAGCATCCTCTGGTCTATAGGTGTCCTTTTCTGGTGGTGAGGGCTAATGGCTTCCCACCTGGGGAACCCTCTCCTGGGCCATGTCACTCCCAGAAAGGCTGCTCCCACATCAGAAAAGTGCTCTTGCCCCCTTGCAGGGGTCATGGGCTCTTGCAAGGGTGCACCCCCTACTATCTTGAAATGATGACCAAAGTCATCATCAATGGCATGACCCTGAGGGGAGCCTGGTGTGGGGGTCTGAGCGCAGCATAGGCCATGCCATACCCACTCCTCCCTCAGTGTGATTTTGGAAAGTCCAAGATACAAAATAGATTTTGTTTTCTTAGTATAAATCAGGCACCTGAAGAAACCAGACTCTTGCAGCATAAACTTCCACTTAATTTAAAAGTATTTACCTGGCTAATAAAAGTGACATTTATTTCATACGAAATATTGGCTTCACTACTCCTACTCCAATCCATGATAGCATCTTTTCAGAGGAGTTTGTCTAATCTAAACTCTTTTAACTAAATCAACAATGCAGGTGGATAATTACAGTGTAGCTAAAAACAGTACTGCTGAAATCAGAAAACTGAGATAGTTTCAAGATACCTCCTATTTAGCAGTCAAAAACCGAGTGAGAAAACCTCAGTTATTCTGGGCTCAGTAAACAGCCATCAAACGCAGTCCTGAAGAAATGGTTGTTGACTGTACCAGGAAATGAATGAAAGAGGGACAAGATTCAGCAACTCAGAAGCATACGAATATTTACCATAGTCCTGAAACAAGAGCATGGGACTTTTTATGGAGACATTATATCTCTTTCTGTCTCCAGTCTTGAGAGACTTGAGTGAAACCATTTCCCGCCATGGAACTCATTCACCTCTCCTAAACCATACAGCTTTTTTAGTATTATTTCTTTTGAAATCACAGACTTTTTTATCATGGATTTCCTTCCTCTCATCACTGGTGAGACTTCTGAGCACCCAAGCAAAGATAAAGAGAATAAAATGGAAAATATCTGCTCTTGCCCCTTGAGGCAGAAAAATCAACTTTTTGGTGTGTTTATGGAAACTCATTTCTGAAATAACACCAGCTAATAACTTTACTTGGTAAATGTGCCTATGCTTCTGAGCGTCTGATTGTCCAGATTTAAAAAAACCCGCTGTTATACAGGAAGCAAACTTTGATGCTTCAGTCCATTGTTCTCAACTCCAGCCAGCTGAAATGGTGATTGTTGTGTACAGACAAATGTTGCATGTTACATATTGAGGATCTAGGGATCAGATGGAAAAACTAAAGACAGATTAGTGCTGCTGGTATATATCTTTCACAACAGTTTTCTGGAGTAGTCAGGATGACTGGGAAAAGCCTGCATAGGCAGAAACTAGTTACCAGTATTTAGATGAAAACAATACAAAATAGGAAAACAAAATGAATGAAAAAGAAAAAAGGGGAAAAGATTTGGGCAGCATGTCTGTCTCCCTTCCACAGAGGATGCTCTGTAAGCCGTCTTTATTGCCCATCTGCGCATTATTCCTAGGCATATTTCTGCAGGTCCATGGCACAGGTCCTGGTGATTTTAGCCATATGAAGAGTTTTGACATGTGGCTTATAGGATGAAGGCTGATTGTTCCATTGAACATACCATGTCTGTCTTTCCATCCTTCTTCCTAATACCCCTCTCTACTAGATACATAAGGGCATCCTGCCAAAAGTAAAGTACAATTACACAAACAATCTGATTGTTCTTTGGGAAGTTATGTTTTTTCAAACTAGACAGATGGATTTCATTACATACTGTCTTCCACATTTCAAGTACTTGAGGACAAAATTAATCAAATTAGGAGAAACAAAAATGCTGTCCTGAAAATGTTCATTATAGTCCTCAGCCTCCTGAGGTCTACAAAATCTCTGTTTAGCTGAGTCTAACTAGTCTAGCATTTTCTTATGCTTCTTGCTTGATGTAGGACTGCATGTTGTAAAGAAAGGAATGTACTTTTAAAATATGAAGAAAGCTTCCTCCTCAGAAAAGAACGAAATTCCAAATGTTATCAAGGTTTTTTCTTTTTCCACTGACAGCACTGGGCATTTGAGCAGTTGTTCAGTTCCTCTTCTATGTAAATTCCGAAAGAATAGAGGTACAACCGCATTTTCCTACAGGCCTACTGTGAGTTGATTAACTTCTGCTGCTTGAATCCAGAATCACAGAATTAAGAGAAGGCCCTGAGGTAATGTAAAAACCTCACACCTGTAAACATGCAAATCTAGTTATGTCTAGTATTACAAATGAGCTGACATAACATTTTCTCCTTTTTACGTTACATATTCATAAATAAGAGCTTGAAATTCTCCTTTATCAAATCAGTGGCAAACTGATTACTAATGCTTTCTAAGTATTAAACACACATAGAATGTCTTTGAAATTGCAGACTTTTACAATGTCTTGAGTGTAAATCACATCCAGGAAGCAATTCCTCCAGCCCTGGGACTTACTGAAAACTTGAAGTGCTTTAAAAAAACACTTATGAAAGTGAAACAAGTAAAAACACTTTAGCTGAAATTCAGAACTACTGAGGATTTAATGCTCAATTCACCTCAGCAAGTTCAGGATTCTCCGCATCCAAACCCTCCCTTTCCTTCCTATATTGTATGGAAAAACAAAATGCAAACTCAGCTCCTGGGGATAACTGGGTTTGAACACGACAGGCTGGAAGGTTATGAGCAGCGTAACCCAGCAAATAGGAGCTTCCATGAGGAATTATTTTCTTGATGCCACAGCATTCAAGTATAATAGATTTCGCCTTCTGACAAATTTTCTTCCCACTGCATGCTGAGAAAAAAGCCTTCTATTACTCTGCTTACATAAAGGTATTCATTGTAGCAGAACTGAAAGTCAAATCTAAACTATTACAGTAAAAATTGAAGCAAATTACAAAGCTCCATAGTTCATGAGATCTGGAAAACCACGAAGCTTTCGTAAGCAATTTTTTACTCTTGCTATTAATAAACAATGCATCGTAGTTAATATTGCAAAATACTCAGTAATTCTAACTTCCTGTTTTGACCCCCTAAAGCAGTCTTCAAAGGCTCAATTTTGCATAAAATGTCTCTTAAGCTTAAGAAATATTTCATCACTTATATTTGAACTTGTATTTCATCAAATTATAACTTTAAACAGTAATATTTTGCAAACTTTATGTGCCATACTCTGCTAAGATAGAAAGTGACGGAGAGAATGAACTCTTGGATATGTTAAATATTAAAAATAGATGGTTTCTGCAGTTGCCCTTATCTGTAAAGCTTTGCATCAAATTAGAAAAAGGCAGGACTTTCCCACCACATACCCTTCAACTAAAATGCATTACTGAATACTGCTTAGCTAAAAAACCTTTAACTACATGAAGTATATCAAAGGAGTTTTCCAAAAATAGTTAAAAATGGCAGAGATGGCAAAGCTGCTTGTTCCTTCTGCCCATTCTAAAGATGCACATGCGATACACTCCAGTTGAAATGATGAAGTAGCATGCGAACAAGCAGGAGATGCTGAAAGTACAGATGTAGTTACATCAAACTGCAAACTTCCCAGCACAATGCAAAAGGAGAAAACTAAATGCACCCAAGTCAAACCAAGCTAAAATAATGAGGCTGCATGTTCCCAGTATCCCCACAGCAGTTTAAATTGAAAGCAGACTACCTGGAAAAGAGGCTGAGGTTTCACTCAGTGCTTACAACACAGGAGTTAGTGATGACAGCTGAAGTAAGTGAAATCTTTAATTTGGTGGCACTGAATCTGGCACAAATGAGTCATAAAATAGATGCTCAAAGGAAACCAAAACATGTGCCCTCAACAAACAATGCACTGTCACATCCTTGCAAGAGTTACTAAAAGATTATCAGGATGTTTTTGCATAAAGAAGATAGTTTCCAAATACATTTCAGCTGGGATAAAATGATTCAGATGGTTAAACAGCTGCTGCTGGAAATAACAACTATGCAAAGAAGTAAGAAATGGGAGTAATAAGGCCAGTGGAATAATTAGAAATATTCCCAAATTGCTATGGCCAATGATAACAGCATATTGAGGGGTCAGGAAGCTTCACATTTGCAAAGATCAAGCAACTCTGAGTTGCTCCTTCCCAAAAGTCAAGGGAGTATTGCATAACTTGGCTCAAACCAGAATATTACCAGGAGTTCATGCCAAAGAGTGTTATATCATCAAATCTGAACACCATTCAGTACATACAGATGGTTGAAAGTGTTTTCTAAGAGATCAAATTGTCAGCAGAAGACTATCAAGAGTTGCCAGGAAGATCTGTTAATAAGTCTCACAGATATCAGCATCATGATTTATCACATTCTTGTCTAAAAACATGGGGAAAAGGAGCAGGAACTTCACAAAAAGGTCATGATCATACTATCACTTCTCCCACAGAAGAGGCAGGGGAACTGACCAGAAACTGAAGAGGTAAAATTGCAATCAAATGTATAACAAAGCCATTCTGCCTCACTTTTACATGTTGTATTTTAGCCCCTCTTTCTCCCCCTCTGGTTTAAAAACTGCAGAACAGCTCTCTGTACCTAATGATACTAAATCAGTTAGGAATCATTGGAGTTTGTGAATTACCTGACATCTCCACAGTCACTTAGATGTGTGTGGTGACTGAAGCAACAACTAGATGAAGGTGCTCTGATATAATTAGTTTAAATAAACATAACCTTAGTAATAGCAATGAACCAGTGGCAAGACAATTTCATCATAACCTAAAGAAAAAGACTTCAGTGAGAGGGGACATCTCTCACAGGGGAGAGGAGATGATACATGTAGATCACTGCTGTCAAAAGAGCCAGTCAAAATAGCAAAGGGGTATCTGTAAAAAGTTATACACCCAAAGTCTGATCAGTATGTCAAAGGTGTGATTTGAGGAAAGGAGCAGCTATTGTAAATTACCATGGGGATTTTATAAAAGCCATCTCCCACCAGGTGCCTTTGATGTATACTCCTGAGCCATCCATGAACTGCTTAAGAGCACTGCTACTTCCTTACCAATAGCTATGTGCAGCACAGAAATAACACAGTTGTACAGCCATATGTTTTATCTGATGCCCTTAAATAAGCCAGTTATATGCCTTTTTCATAGCAGGAGTCAGAATGAATAATTTATAATGCAGGTTTTCATAAGTTCATGCCCAGAATGTCATGCCAGTAGGTCAAAATGCTTATTTGTCTTTCAAGAATGCTTGGACTGTTTGAAGCATATCAAGCAAACAAGGCAAAAATCATATAAAGGAGCTGTGGAAGACAGAGCACTGATAACTCTTGACATCCTAGAGTGTTCCTAGAGGGTATATCCTGAGAAGCAAATCATGATTCAAGATCCTGGAAACAAAGCCAAATGAGGGAAATGCCGGCCAACAAAATCCTGTCTCCAGCAACCTTTGTGCAAAGGAGAAACGTTCTTTTCCATTGAAAACTGCCCAAGCGATTTCATTACTCTAGTTTTTTTTCTCAGATATCTGGGAAACAGGAATTGGAGTGCCCATGACTACTACAGTCCTCACTCATTGTGGACAAACTAACTACATATCCTACATGATGTAATTGCCAATCAATAGTGTTTTGCAAGACAGGAAGATGGACAGCTTTTGAGTAGTATTTTCTAGGATGCAGGAGTTAAATCAAGTCCTCTGACCCCTAAGGCATTGTCAGTCACAAGGCTGGAGCAAAACTAATCTTGCAATTTCAATGACCTTATTTTACAAAGCTTTAGGCTGATCTTTAGGAAGATGACCAATATTGCTGATTTTTTGATGGAAAGGAACCTTGTTGCCTGTAAGAGCATTATGACTGAAGTGGCATTGGCATCAGGGAAGAGTAGCAGAGAGGTCTGTGCTGCACACAGCTAATGCTAATGGATGAGCAAATATGTCTAGAATCTTACTTTTCAGTTATGTATACAGGCAGAAAGAGAAATATTATAATCCACAAAATATATATTCAGTTTAACCTTGTCACTTATTGCAATGCATGAAATATACTCAGTTTAATTTAACCATTAGAAAGCAATGAAGAGGAAAAGGGGAATGAAGATACAAGGATCAAATACTGAAGAACTACAGAGCTGTGAATGCCTGCCGTGACTGGAGCATAGACAGCTACCCATAAGTGTCACAGCTACCCACAACTGTCACTATAGATCAAACACATAGCTCCAGTTTCCATTTCAGCCTTCCATCATACAAGGAAGCAGTGCCCAGAGACAAAACCAGAGCAAAATTCTTTCTGACTCATAACACTGCATAGAGCCCTGGGCCAGGGTACTGGACACGTCTTCCCAGCTCTGTTACTGCTGTGTTGGGGCCTGGGGAGTTGCCTATTCCTAACCCAAGGAGTTACACTGGTTTCAAGCATAAAATGCTCTGTTTTCCGCTGGTGAAGAATCTGAGAGTCACATGTTGTGATTCTGAGTTACGATGGTACAAAAAAAACTTATTATAAAATGCTCTGGTTTTGAATATCCACAAAAAGGGAAAAATATTTAAAGTCTATAAACTTCTAAGAAGTTTGTAATTCGTAAGTTTTGATTTTCTTGAAACAAAAGCTGCACAGAATTATTTCTTTTTCACAAAACTCCAATTAAGCCTTGCCTATACTGCAAGCTCTGTGAATTTTTGTTTGTCTCTCAACTTGTGGCTGCAGCTGGAGCACTTTCCACAAGACAAAAGAGGAAGTCAGAACCTGTAATGCTTCATGTTTTAACAGCGACACTAGCTTGGCTCCATTGATCATAAGAAAATCCATTATTTTTTCATTCTTCTCTAGTGTGGAAACACCTGTTCACCTTTGTGAATGCTCATGATTTTGCGGCTCAGAGGTCAGTTTTCTCTTTGAAATACCTGTCTCTGCTGTAGAGATGGGTACTTCTTAGTGAGTGTTCCAAAAAGCGAACACATCCATCTCTCCCAGATGGTGTAGTAATGATCTGTAGCACAGACAGCTTTTATTCTGCAGAAACTTCACCTGAATGTTTCCACTTTCACCTTAGAGCTGCTGCCTCACTCTACTTCTCGGTCTTTATGGCTTCTCTTCAGCGTGTACACTTTTCTCTCTGCTCCAGTGCTAAGGACATGACTGTGTAGTGCTTGCAGTACCTTGTAGATAATGGAGACACCTTCACACTGACCAGCCTTTGGCTCTGGGAGAAGTCTGGTCACAGCAATGCAGCATTCAGACAAGGCCACTGCCTCAGCATCTCCCCAGGGTGTCCAGCAGCTTCTGCCACTTGCATCCACAATGATTTTACAGAGGGCAAGGAAAGAATATGAAGAGGGTGGCACCAGAAGTCTGAGAAAACAATTGGTAGCGTTCATTGGAATCTATTAACCTACCCTTTATTAGTCAATGAATTTATGAACCCACCCTTTCTGCTAGAATTTTTTTTCCAGTTTTAATGAATGCAAAGCCATTTGCTGCTTCAGGTATATCACTATTGACAATTTAAATAATGTGCTTCATATGAACAAAATGATCTAGGACTACAGATAAGAAAAAACTATACTAGAGGAGCTGTATGTATGTTAGCAGTCAGAGATTTGTCAGAGCTGCACAAGTGATGTGACACAGCCCAAGCAGTCTTGCTAAATGGTTTGTTAATGTAGCTCTTCTTATAAGAGCTGCTAGAAAAACGAAAAATTAAACCAAAAAAGATTCTAGATACTTTCTCCTGGTTTAAAAAAAATAAAAGATTGCAATTTCCAAAGAAAATGTGAGTTTATATGTAAAATTCAATCACAATGCTCCTCTGAAATGTGGAAGAATAAATAATAAAGAAAACAGGCAATTGACAGAAAAACCCACAAACCAAAACTGATGCAGTTTTCTCGTAAGTTTAGCAAAATCATTTCAAATGTGGCAAATTAACATTTCTCTGTATTGTCTTTCCTTACAGGATTTCAACAGGCTTTCACAAACACTAAACAGTAAGATGCCTGAGCATCTTAATGAAATTCATGAGGAACAGATAAAAATCTTTATGCATTCAGTAGAGCTAAATACAGCCATTTCTTGGGTGGGGTATGGCATGCTTTCCTCACATCTAATGAAAAGGCAGAATACCATGTCCTGTTGAAATTTGAAAGGGAAGACATACAGAAAGATTACATACTTCCTTGCTGTTATTATGCGCTTAGGTAGCTAATGTTAGCATTCTTGCTATTAGTAATGACTACAAAATCTCAGATCTAGTTTCACTCTGGAAGACTAAACCCTGGCATCAGAATAAATATGTCATTCAGGAGAAGACTTGGTACCTGCATCACTGCAAATACATCCTGCAAGAACAGATACTTTCCCAGGACCTCACCTGTCCATCCCAACCTGCTTGTGCATATTCTAGACCATAGCTCAAGACATGAGAACACATACACTTGCAGATCTTCCACCAGGAAGCCTGGGTCTAATTAGTCTACCACATCTTTTCTCCAAACCTCCTATGATTGCTTTCATGACATAGTTTGACTTCTCCCCACTGCAAAAGTCTGGGTTACCTTCATTTGATCATTATTAATGGGTCAAAGAGGAGTAGATATGATCTACTAATCAGCCTAAGAAAAATATGAGCCAGTTGTCCTTAGGGACTGTAGCTAAACTTTCCAACCATGAGCAACACAAAAGTGGAAGTTCCTTAGACAGATACAATCTATTGGTCTCCTTTTCATCTTCAGGAGAAAATGTGCAACTTAAACCTCCAAGCTCGGTGGAAATGGCAAAAAGCAGCCATGCTTCATTTCTCACAGCATGGGGACATTCTTTCTTTAGTAGGACAAAAAGCAGGGAATAAGGCATGGTAATGCTTTGCTCCTGTCATGTTTGAAGATGATGTATATGAGGGAAATACACATACAGAAACCCATGAACTTTGCTAACCCTGGAAAAATAAAGTTTGGATTAGGAAAACTTCCTGACTTCATGCTGAAGTATCACAAAAGCTTCATCTACCTACACTCTTCTGGAACGCATATCATCTTGGGGTAATATATAGTGTGTATGACTAAAAACACAGTGTGGAGGGTATGTAAGTAAAACACTCATCTTATTGACTACTGTTGTGAACTTTGTAGCCCTAAAAAAATGTGAATGTATTTCTTGTCCTCTTTCAGATGCTACAATATACAAGATGATGCCTGTTTACAGGTTAGGGAAAGCGTAGCTCCACGTACATGGTGAAGCAGCCATGTTGTAAAGCCCAGATATATTTCATATGCTCACAATGTTTAGTCATATGTATTTTTATATTGAGTTAGAATGAATTCTGTCCTAAAAATCATTGATGTGCAGTTGCTGTTGCAAATGTGGTAGTATGCTGACAGCGCGCTTCAAAATATCCCTGAAAAGGAGCAGGATGTAGGAAGAAGGAGTAAGTTAGAAGGATACAAATGGCACAGGAAGGTGGCAGGCAGTCCAAGAAAGTACTGAGAGCCTTCGTATGTGCTGCAGCATAATTTCTTCAATTGCAATGAATAAGAAACTTGCAGTATGTGATGCTGTGTCCTGACATCTCAGGATGCAATTGTAGCCAACATAAAATCTTCCAATGACTTTAGCCAGGTGAAGATTTTATCCCAAACCAAATTACAAGACAGATGAATTTTAAATTAAATGGAACTAAGCGCAACAGAAAATGACATGTCTCTACCATTAAGCAGATAGAAAGAATTGCCAGCCACCTCAGAAAAACTGAGGAATAACCATTCCCTTTTACATCAATGAACGTTAGATGCGTCTTAATCTGAAATGAAGGCAAGAAGAAAACTCTCTGCAAAAAATAAATCCCACGGGGCAACAAGAGACACAAACAGAACTTTTCTAATTGAAGTCTTCTGGATTTCTCTCTTTCTGGTTTCAGAACCCCATAAATATGGTCTGCCAAATACAGTCTTTTGTCTGTGCACTGATAAAAAGTTTGCTTTTTTTCCTGTATGTTCCTCTTTAATTTACCTTGGTATAAACATAGGATGAGAAGACAGAGACTATTTTCAGTATTAATACATATAATGTGGAAAGCAATCACAACAGCCTTTCTGGAAAAAAAAAAAAAAAAAAGAAAACTGAAAAAGAAATACATGGAAAGAATAACATTGGATAGAATTGCTAAAAATGAAAACTGAGAAGGTATTTGCTTCCGTAAAAGATAGAAACCATTTTGATCAGAAAAAGGAAATATTCTCAGCTTTATACTGGCCTTTGAACTTGGTTTAATATCAGCAATTAAATACTGCACACTCCAAATGGCACCCAAGCACTTCACTGCTTGTTATATTTTCTCTATTTTCCTCATAGAAAACAACCCAGAAGCAACTGAGAAAACAGCATAAGGCAATACAGGCAGAAGTACCATTTTATTCACTTGAAATATGAGCTATGAGAGAAAGAAAATTTGTATTTGCTAAGATCCAATAAAAATGGCAGGTACTGTGAAATAATTTGAATGCCTACTGAAGTCTTTGTCTTTTTGCTGTTATTCCTTTTTTTTTTTCCTATTCCTTTCTTGATTTGGGCTTTCATGTCTCATGAGTTGATGCTTAATAAGAGACACATGATATTCCATTTATATAATGAAATGCATATTAGATTATTTGTATTATAATAAATAATGTTTAGGACAGTTCTTGGAAGAGATTTTTGAAGGCAACACTTCTGAAATCTGTACAGCATATAACTTGATTAGGACAAAATTACACACATATGTTCTCCCTGTTATTAGATGGGGCTAATTGAGAGATACTATCACATTAGGAAACAAATGCTTACACTAGTCTTGTAGCATTCTTTTCCTTGCTAATAGAAGACAGGAGCAACTGCTATGGGGCTTTCTGCTCCTCTGCTACTTGTTCCTGTATGCCTGAAAGCCCTCACCCACAGCACACATTGAGAATCAAAAGCAGCCTAGATGCCTGGACAGCAAAGACGTAGTGAAGAGGAAGGCACTGGAAGTGCATTACCTGAAAAAAGTTTATTCAGGCCATACAAAAGCATATGAGGGTGCTAATGTTATTTAATGTGGATGCAAAGTGTAGCATGTCGCAGGTTTTGGGAAGTACAAGCTAACCTGTATCTCTAGATCTAGGGTGTTACAAGAAATCTGTTTTTTAAGGCTCTATGAAGTATTTCTTCTTATGATTGATTAAAAAAAAGGATATGTTTTCTGCAGGAGTCATAGTGTAAACCAGCTTTTTCCTCACTAAATAACCCCCTTGTGCTTTATTCTTAAAAAAATGCAGGGAGGTATTGCTATTGCCCTCTCATTGCTGATTACATTTTCTTACTGAAAAAAATCAAGTTCTCATTCTTACTTTTCCAGAGGTAAGCTGAGGTATTTAATGCTAACATGAAACTTAGGGTAAACATAAAATATAAATGTCAGTAATGACCCACAGCAGTATAAAATAGGAGTCACAACCAATTTTAGAGTGGACTTTTGCATTTCCTCTTATTCTTCATTTTTACTCATATCTCAGATGCAGACCAGATAAATTTGCACCTCTCTTCAAGTCTTTTGCTTTGCTGTTTCTTAATGATACATCGCTCTCCACCATTTGTTAAATTCTTTTTGTTTAAAAACCTGTAGCTGGAGCATGCTGAGCATGATAGAAGCTTCTAAATTTGTTCCCCATATTTTCTACCACAACATTTTCACATAAGTAAGACAGGATGTCTCATGAGACATTTCATAGACACTGAGAGGTTAGCAGTTTTTATTTAAAGAAAATAATAAATTGCTTCACTATGAGCCATCATTCATGTAATGACCTGGTTAATCATTTTATCATTTTTTTCTTCTTGTTTAACTACAGCAAGCTGTTTGCTTTATGATAGCCTTGGGAGTATTTACTACTGCAAGTTTCCTATTCTTTTCATGTTCCTGAAAAGAACCTTAGGACATCTAGTCCAAGGAGTCAACCATTGAGTTCACTGATCCCACTCCTTGTAGGTCAAATAAACATTGTCAAGGGTATAAAAGCTGTTTATCCTTACCAAGGTATTGTGAAGTTTGCATGTTACCCAGTCTGGGGACATTAAACAGCACTTGCAATCTATAATAATAAAAGATATTGGGAAGATTTAAATATTGGGTGGCATGAAAATGGTGAGGAAGGATTTAATGCTTTATAGCATGTTTCACATACATTTAGAAAGAGAAAGAAGGAAGGGTGTGAAAACTTAAATCCCATAAAGAATTCTTTTGCAGAGAAAATACATTATGCATTTTTTTCTTGAGGATTTCTTCTTTTTGTTTTTCCTCTGTTATTCAACAATTCTGCTGTAAACAGAATACAGACCTTTGGTGAAAAGGGATGGGGTTGTGTGGCTCTTTTAGTGGGGGGGCAAATATACTAATATTTTGATGGAAGTGTTACCACTTACTCCAAATATAAATCCCTCTCTGGCATAAATCCAAGGAACCAATATGTCTTCCAAGCTATGAACATACTCCCCAGCAAGTATAATTCTGGCCTTAGGTGTCAGTTCATAAATACTGACTGCAATAACACCTCAAATTCAATAGTTCACACCCAAATAGGAAAGGAAAATAGCTAGTAGGAATTGCGACATATTGCCAAGTCAAAGGATTGAAAGTGTAAAAGGCCTCATAAATAGGATGGAGTCAAAAATGTATCTATTTAAGGTCATAGTTCTGAGATTTCCAAGATTCATATTAGCAAGTACTTCTTTATAACTGTGGAAATAAATAGAAAATTTTGATGCTAAAGGAAAGTTTGTGTTGCTGTATTAACTGAAACACTGCAAAAATATCATACTTGTAAGATGCAATGTGTTATCTAGGAAGGGATAGACCTTGCTATATATGTAGATTCTCTCATTAAGAACCTTACGTACCACACATACCCTGCAAGAAACGTCTCTTTTATGTCATTGGGAAGAATTGCTCTCAAATTCATTGCCATAAAAGAAAAATATGTGCTTTGATATTCGCAACTCACAAAAAGCCCTCCAACACTAGTATCTGACAATGGGGAAGGAATCAAAAGTATTTCAGTCCTCTCAAAACCATGTTTATCTTAGCTGCTGTTTGAAGACGTCAAGAGTCAGAAATAGTCCACCACTGTGTTGGTAGTCCTGCTGTGGTGGTCAGATACAGTCCATCACTGTGAAGACCAAGCAGGAAGGAGGTGAGCCATTTAAGACATTTGATAAATGGAGTTGTTCAGGCAGATGCAACCAACACATATAACAGCTCAACATGTGTATTTGGTCTGAGGTTCAGCTGGTCTACAGCTCTCATACTGCAGCTGAAAGCCCCTCAAAGTGATAGCAGCACCCTTTACAGCCCTGCTCCTGCTTCTGAACTCAGCTATCAGCATTGCTGAGGTGCTTTGAGTGTTTTTTTTTCCAGATGTGACTTCCATAATTAATTCTTCCTGTGTGCTCACCTGAAACTAGGACTACCACTCACATCAGCAAATGGAACTGGCGCACCTGTGAGCAGTTGGTTATTTTTTTTATATGATGGTGCATGAGAAATTGCTTGGGGAAATGAATCCTTTGCAAAATTTTGTTTTCAAAATGGTTGTAAAGGCTGAACTGAAGGCTGGTGTTGAATTTTCATGTGTTTAAATTGGTTATGTTCTGATTCACTGCAGAGATAGTCATGATGAGTTTGCTTTCTAAAACCCAATCCATTTCTTGATCCTTACGCTTAGCAGGGAGCAGGGAATTTGTAGTGACTGTGGAAACCTGAGAACTTCAATTAGGATCAGAATAACACCTAACTAAGCATTTTCTCTCCTTTTTTTGCATAGAATCTGTGTATGCAATATGACTGAAATGAGGCAGCCACTATGGTATGCAAAGCACTACACAGGCATAATTCATATTTCATGAGATCCTTCACATTGAATGGAATGGTTAAAGGGAAAAGTAAGCTATATTAAATATTTAAGAATCTGCCACATTGCATAAACACATTAGCAATGCAGTAAACAGCTAGCAGATGCTTATAGTTGGTTTTGGGCTCTTAAATTGCTCTTTAACTATTCAGATTAGCACAAAAATAATGCAGACAGCAGGAATCAAGGGTTGACTCTAATGATGGAGAAGAATGAGGTTGTATCTTCCTGAGAAGGAAATATGCTGTTGAGCAAATAATTGCTATCCCTATATAAGAAGTTAAACAGGTGTATTTTTTTTTACTTAAATAATGAGATCCTTGACTGAGAATCAAGTCAAAGGATCCCACAGAGATCAAATACTAAAAGTAATTGACACTTTTTCTTCTATTTCACTTGGGCTTTGCACAGAATGGAGATGTGACAGATTCTATAGTGTTTTGAAAAATATTCTTGTTTTAACTGGAATGCCTTCAGTATCAAAGACCAAAAAGAACAGTTTAGGTTTCAATAATAATTTAATCCTCTTTTCCTCTACTGATCAAACTTTGTACTGAATAATTTTTTCAGGTCATGTCTTTTTCTAACTTAGGGTGAGATTTAACTTCTTCATTAAATACTTCCAGTATTACCCTACAATGTTTGTTGTTTTTTAATAGTGTGTGCGCTATGACCAACACACATGCATGATGAAAAGTACTGGCAACCTGAAAGCAAACATTTTTTTAAGCAATCTAGGTATGAAAAAAACCACCAAACCTAAGACTGGTGATTTTTCACATTTTCCTGTTAAAAAGTAACCAATCTGGAACTAAAGAAATACACCTTTGCCATTGCCGCAGCTTGTACAAATGAAACGCAAGGGATGAAATGGCTGTGATGTTTATATGAAACAAGCTGCAAGAATTGTAAACAGCTCTTCCTAGCCACCTTGGGATAGTCACCCTGTCAGCTGTGCTCTCGTTTCCCTTATGCTGTTCGTTTGAGACCAGAATTAACTGAAAGCTAGAGCAACTGTCTGAGAAAGCATTAAACAAATTTCATACTCTTGTGAAGTTAAGCAGTGAATGTAGGATTTCCTTAAATGCCAGCTTACTCAGAATCCGAGAACCTTTCTTATTTCCCCAAAGGGCTTGTTTAGGTTTTTGCATTCCCCAGTTGCCTACTCACTTGCTTCCTTCTCCCTTCCTGCTTAGGTTACTACTGCTCATCTATCTCTCCTCCTCCCTTGTTTCCCCAGATCTCTCCAACACTAAACCATATAATTTGTAATAGCCTTGGTTTAACTGTAGTTTGACTGCAGATAAAACAACCCAATATTATGGGAACATAACTGAGGTGACTTTGAGAATACTTATATACGCAGAATCATATAATAGAATGGTTTGGTTTGGAAAGGACCTTAAGATCATCTCCTTCCAGCCCCCCTGCACATCACTTGGTTTGATTAACCCTAAATTCTAGATTCATATTTGTGGAAATAATACTTGCACCATGCTTATGTCAATATCATAGGGTTAGTGCCATTCTTATGGCAATATTGTAGTTGGAATTCTAGTAACATATCAGAAATCATAATGATACAGAAAAAAAAAATATTAACTATTTCAGTACACAAACTGTCGTTTCTATTGGAGCTGTGCAACCTGAGATTTCATGTAAAGATTAAAAGAGACGGGAATGAGCTCATATGCATTTATTACTGGGACACTGTAAGGAACTGAAAATAAGGATTTTAATATATTTTTATCTGTATCAGAGATTTTGCACTTTCTAAATAATTGAAATTATATTAACATTTTAGAAACTGATAGATGTAGGAAAAAAACATTCATCATTAGAGGTGTAACGTATGATATCTAAACTGGAATGAAAAGAAATTTGCACTTACACTTGCTATTCTGCACTGTAAATTGCCTAATGTACAACTGTGCAATCACAGCATAAGAAAGTTAGTCGTTATGGGCTGAGGCTCCTCTTGCTGACAGGCAGAGATGAAAAGGAAGGGTTTGACACTGTCTCACGTGACATCCTTGTCTCTAAGTTGGAGAATCATCAATTCGATAAGTGGACCACTCGGTGCATAAAGAACTGGCTGGATGGCCGCACACAGAGTTGTGGTCAATGGCTCAATGTTCTGCTGGAGACCAGTAACGAGTGATGTCCCTCAGGGATCGGTCTTGTTCAACATCTTCGTCAGTGACATGGACAGTGGGATTGAGTGCACCCTCAGCAAGTTTGCCATTGACACCAAGCTCTGTGGCTCGGTTGATATGTTGGAGGGAAGGAGTGCCATCCAGAGGGACCTTGACATGCTTGTGAGGTGGGCTGATTCTCATGAAGTTTAATCATGCCAAGTGGAAGGTCCCACAGCTGGGTGGGAGCAATCCCAGGCACAGCTACAGGTTGGGCGGAGACGAGATTCAGAGCAGCCCTGAGGAGAAGGACTTGGGGGTGTTGGTTGATGAGAGAATGAACATGAACCAGCAGCGTGCTCTTGCATCCCAGAAAGCCAACCGTATCCTGGGCTGCATCAAAAGGAGTGTGACCAGCAGATCGAGGGAGGTG
>JASSUY010039500.1:0-52259 GCA_032466535.1 Forpus xanthops | reverse complement strand
GTTCTTATCTCAACCTGTGGGAGTTGCATTCTTTTGATTCTCCTCCCCATCCCCCTGGGACTGGAGAAGAAAGAGGGAGGAGTGAGAATGCTTGCATATTCTTGTATAAAGAATTCCAGAGTTTGTCTTCCATCCCAAAAGGATGGATGTTGATCTAAGACATTCAGTCTTCTTAACCATCTTAAGATCTTCTTAGTCATCAAAGAGTAACAACTGATAGGACAAGAGGTAACGGCCTCAAGCTGTGTCAGGGAAGGTTTAAACTTAATATTAGGAAAAAATTCTCTACAGAAAGGTTGATCAGGCAGTGGAATAGGCTTTCCAGGGAAGTGGCGGAGTCAGCATCCCTGAAGTGTTCAAAAACCATGCAGATGAGGCCCTCAGTGACATGGTTTAGTGGTAGACTTGGCAGTCCTGTAGTAATGGATGGACTTAATGATTTTAAAGGTCTTTTCCAACCCAGTTAATTCTATGCCTTGGCCACAATGCTGTATATAGGTTAATTGTATTATATATTAACCAGAATTTATCATAGGTTGGGGCTCATATTTAGCCTCCCTACTACTTACCTAGATGGGCACCTTGTCAATACGACAGCAACTAAGTAAGCTGGTGTGGAAGAATAAGCTCTCAGTTTTAAGTGAAGAAACTGTTTCAAGGGAGTTCAATTTTCCTCACAACCAACCAAGACTGCACTGGACCTTCCAAAATTAAAAAATAAAAACCAGAAGGGACAAAGCTCTTCCTGAACATTAACATCTTTCCTTGCCTTCCTAGTATGTTCAGCATCCCTTGGTCAAAAGAAGAACCTCATTCAGAATATGTATATACTTTTTGTCTATAGACACATGGTGCATAGAGATCTGCAAGACTGACACTTTGCATCTCTGCAGCAAATATTTCACCATGGGCTGGCACTCCATCAGAGACAGAGTAAGCACCCCCATGGCATCCACAAGCTCATTAAGAGCCTGGAAGTTGAACGCTCCCCTTGTGCAGGAATTCCAGTGCTGAAAATAAAGTTAACATGCTCAGTAACAGCCAAGTGCCTTTCTTCCCTTGGCCCAGCAGACACTAAAGCAGCTGGCAACGGAACTGCAGCACAGGGGAAATGCTGCAGCTATTCTCATCGTGGAGCAGGCTTGTTAGGGCAGGCAGAAGGGTGAGACCTGTGAAACACTCGTTGTTCAGTCATTTTCATATTTACATGGGAGATAAATTTTGCAACTGACCAGTTTTCCTCATGATTTTGCAAGGCAGCAAGGGAGGAAATAAAACAAAAAGTTTTAAAGTTGACAAGTCCCAGTGTGCTAACACTTTGCCCTGGACAACACACCAGTGTGATCTGGAGGATGACCTCCTCGATCCTAAACAACAAGAGCTAATAGAAAAACTTCTTCGAGGGTGTTCAGGACCATTAAGTCCCTGTCCTGTATTATGAGTGCCTGCCCTGTGATGCCACAGCTCAGATCCCTCATGCACACTCCCTTGCCCACAGGGTCTTGTGTGGGCTTTTAATATAGCAGAAGAGAGCATTGAAGAGAAAAGGAGACATAACCACATAATTCAGCCTTACTTCTGAAAGAGTAACAGCTGTAATATATACCTGAAGTACTCATTTCTCATAATTAATATAAAATCCTAAAACTTTATTCACAATATGTTAGAAGTGCCAAAACAGTATTACTTGTGTCATGTTCAAATGTTATGCAGAACTAGAAAATTCTTTAAATCATCGTTACAGCTTTAGCCATTCCTGCTTCCTGGGAGACAAGACATGAACACGGGAATTATGAAACCAAATGAGACCACAGTTCAGCTGATGCCATGTCAGCTCCATTTCTGAAAATGGGCAGTGGATTTCAAATAAGAGGAAAGAGAATATTTATTGTGCACATACATAGCTCAAGTTATGGAGTTAAGAGTTAATAAATGGAGTCTCTTTCTAACACCCATCTGTCAGTACCATATACTCCTAACCATAATAGTTTGTAAAGCCTTTAAACCTATCTGTGAATGTTTTCTACCTTTTTCAGTCCAGCTGTAATCTTAGTTTATAGTTTATGGCAAATGCACACATATGCAGTGGAACTGTTCTCTGTCAGGGTAAGAAAGAGAAAAAGGGAACATTTTTCCATTTATTCATATTTTGTTTACTCAGGTTTTGTTCCACCTCTGCTAGCCCCAGGTTGACCTCGCTCTCCCCTTGTGCGGCTGTTTCTTGGCACCAACCATGTCCCTTTTCTCCAGGATTCCTTTCATTTCTAATGCATGTTTTTAAATTCAGGAAAGCAGAACTGAAAACAGTCTTCAGGGGAAAGAAAGTGCTTTATTTCCATAACTGTATGCTCAGTATCTTCAATGCTATTTTTGGCCACGATAATCTTTTTGTTTGGTTCTGTTGGCATGTTCTCTATTGACTACTGAGGCAGAGGGGGCAGAAGTTTCCAGTGAGCTACCCACTGTGATGCCAAGGTCTTTCCTGAGCAGTTAGTCAGTGTAGAAGTTAACAGTGCATGAACTGTCCATATTATTTCTTTATGGGCCCAAGGGAATGCAATAAACTGTATCTATCATCATTCAGACTTCTTCACTGACTTTTGGTAGACCCATCTGATATTGCTGTCTCCAATTACCTAGAAAAAAACTAAACACACTGGACTTATCTGATAAATCTGCCATCCTGTGTACATCTGCCTTTTCCAGAATTATTAATAAATGTCCAGGAATGCCACTAGTATGGGATGCTTGACTTGACACACTGAAAACAGTTTATTTATCTCTCTATCTTTGGTCTCTGTCTCACACTTTCTGATGCTTCAGTTTACTTAACATCCACCCTCCGAAGAAAGTTATTTCAATGTGCTGACTTGTATCCACCTCTTCAATCTGCAGCTGACAGCTTTGAAGAACTATAATAGGCCAGAAGGCCTGAAGGCAGCCAGAGCAACATGGCCAAACTGTGCCATTTGGGGACACCCAATTTCTACTATTCAGACTATTTTAACCCCATTTAACAAGCAGTGGTTCACTCTCAGTGTACAGAACTAAACAAGTTGCATGTTTCCCTACAAATGCCACAAGTTCTAAAACATGCTCCACATACAGCTTACCCACAAAATAGAGTATGAAAGGATTCAGTGTATGTCTGTAACCCTATCTTTCTTTCCTGGGTAGCATCTTTCAGTTTTCACTGAGCTAGGCTGTATTCTGCAGAAACGGTTTTGTTTCCTTTATGGAAATGCAGTATAGTGACCTGAACCATGCCAGAAGAGCTGTCCTCATACAGCCATACAAGCCTAGGGATGTATTTGGATCTATTTCCACCCAATACGCAGTGTTTACTAATCACTACCAAAAGAAGGCTACCCCAAACAGGAAGAAAAGCAAGATGTTAGTGGTGTAGTGTACCAAATGACAGTAACAAGTCAATGATCTTACCTAGAAAGTGGATCAAGCAACTCACCACTGAGGTTTGGATCCACTCAATCATACACTAACCAGGACAAGAAGAAACTTGGATCATCTCAAGTCCCTCTCATAACCTTTACACTCAGAGCCTCTCCCGTTCTAGTTTCAGAAAGCCATTTGGAAAATTCATGAGATAGAACCAATTACTGACACCAAGGAACATAAAGATACCCAAGCTTTCATTATTTTATTTGCTGATATACTTAGATGTTGTAACAGTTACACAAAGCCAGCAGATTAGTGAAATAGGAGCCGAGTCCTTTTAGACTGGGTGACAGTGGCCTTGGTAAAGGAAAGCATCCTCTTCATGGATCTCTCAGGTACCCCATGCAAACCTGATAAAGCCTTAAGGTATTGCTGGACTCTTCAAGAGGATAGATTAAAATCTAACAAGGGGTCTCACATGTTGGCTAGATACTTGTCTGAGAAAATGTGAGGGGTGCTACTTTTCTTGTCCACACTAGACTACTGTAACACATACAAACATAGAGTAGTTTAGGTTGGAAAGGACCTTCAAAGTTTATCTAGTCCAACCCCCCTGCAATGAACATCTTAAAATAAACTACTTCAGCAGCAAAAGTGACATACAGAATCATATTCTACTAGCTGAGTTCTGGTTTCCAATTCAGATGAAAGATCCTAATTTTCAAGACTTACTTCTTGAACTCTGATCTTCTCATACAACAAGTATGAGTAGAAGCATCAGCCACTTACTGCAAAAAGTATTCTCAGTTAAGTTTCACACTGATATTATGAGAAATTTGTCTTTCATTGCTCCATCCTTAATTTTTCTAGCACTCAGATACTTTAGAAAAGTATCTTCTGATGGATGCCAGCCAAGGAAATTTCTGCTCAGGAGGATCAGAACGACTTGAAACACAACTGTGCTGGAATTTAAAACATCTGGTTTATTCAGTGAAGACTTCCTCATGAGCAGAATCCCCGTTCCTCCTTTCCTCCAGAGAGAAAATAACCATCAAAAATTAATCCATGTTCTGTTCTAATACCCAAACTGCTGCATTAGGAATGCCTCATGACAACGGAGTGCAGTCATGGCTTATATCTTTACCCTGTTAAGGCATATCTGGTCATTCTTCAGATCCACCAAAGCCCCATACACAAAATTCATAGAAGCTCTTGCTTATTTTGAAAGCTCAGGGACCATCAAGACTACTAGGATCAAAGATGAAGACTGTTGGTTCAAGAAGTTCTGCCTGGCACACTGTGAGACAAAAGGATAAAAATATTTTCTGCATTATTCTCTGGGCTTGTGTCTTTTGGACAGCAGAGTCAGCTTGAACAATCCCATGCTGATGCGTTTTAGCAGGCCAGAAACAGCCCAAGAGCAGACTGCCATTCCTGGTTGAAGGAACAGGGACTGTGTCTATCATTTCCATAGGGGCCTCCAGCTTTCTGATCCCTCCTACCTACACTAAGATAGAGCTGACAGCTCAAAATAATGAAAACCTGGGAAAGGAGAGGCTAGAAGGAAAGGGAGCATCTGTTCATGTTTTCTGTTTATAAATGTCTAACTTTCAGCATTCTTACCTTAGAAAATCCTTTTGCAAACTACCTTAACAAGAGCAAACAATGGTACAAGGGAGGAGATTTCAGCTCTCCTTTAGGGCTTTCCATGTTCTTTGCCTGCTACTTCTCTCAGGACAGGATTAGTCCTTTGGAAGCAGCTGCCTTCTTTAGATTTCAAAGCCAGAGCCTGTTTATTGTAACACCAACATGTCTGTGTCCCTGTGTCAACCCCCTCCTAGATGTATGAACGCTTCTTTATAAGAAAGGCATCAGGTGACCCCTTCCTGGGTTAAAAGTCCCAGAGTCATTCCAGTTTGACAGAGCAGGGCTGAAAGCTACCAAGTGCAGACAGCTGGGGCACACAGCACAGCCACGTGCAGCACTGCTGTGCGCTGATGCGTTTGGACAAGCTCCTTCCAGTTACAGCGAATATTAATTCCATTCATTACTCCCCTCCATGCATGAGCACGAGTTTGCAGACCAAAATTAAAATGCAGTGAGTGAACATGCACCACGCTTGGATAGAGGTAATGAGACATCTGTTCTTGGTGGGAAGAAAGCATACAAGCAACAAGGGAGACTTCTGCATTGAAAAACTGGTGTGGTTATTGGCAGTAGCTAACATCAGCTCTCTGACTTAGATGTCCCTACAGAAACAAGTGAGCCTCAGGTGGGTGATTTAGAGCCTTCAAATTAAAACCAGATTTTTCATTTCATTTTAATAGCAGCTTCAAATACAGATAGAGGTGCCTGAAATTGACCTGTGTGACTATTCGTCTACCTCCTCTCTGACCAAAAATGGCATGAAAAGTAGGCCACAGAGAGTAGAGGCCACAGTTTCAAAAGGAGAATGCCTAGAGCTATGTATATACAGCTATTTTCAGGCACTTTTAACTTAGTGGCCTGATTTTGAGAAGTTCTGAGTATGTACCAGTCCAGCAATATACATGCTCCACAACTTACAAAAAATAAACCCTAACTACCTACTTTGGCCTTGAACTGGAAATACCCAGATTTCTAATCAACAACAGAGCTACAATTTCTGTTAAAAGGATGCCTATACAGACTGCTTGGCATCAGAGACTCACTATATCAGAGTATGTGTATCTGGAAAAGAGGTTTCTGCTCTGTGGCATCTAAAGGAAAAGACAGGTCAAGAAGAGAGAGAGATACACAAGGATGACATGCTGTGCCCAAGGTCATGCAGCAAGTCAGAAGCAGCACCAAGCAGAAAACCCTGAGCCCCAGATCAATTGCCTTACCCATTACATCATGCTGGGTCTTGCTCCTAGTCACAAAGGATACTTGCAGCTGTTCAAAGAGCTATTTCTAAGTCAGACAGACAGAATCTAATAAGAAACGTAGGAAAAAGAAAAGGATGCCATAATCTGTTCTGCAATATACCCCCAAATCAGAAAGGGGTGTACACAGCAGCAACTGCATCTCATATGATAGTGAACAAACATAAATTATTACATGCTGGGATTAAAATATCACAGCTAAAGAGTTACATACTGTTTCATGTCCCAAGAGAATAGATCCCATACTTCAAAGAAGACTGTTAAAAGAGAGAGAAATTCAGGAGTCACAGTCTGGCCCATCAGGAGTTCTCTCATCTAGGGGAATCCTACAAAGCCTAGTTTTTGTAGATTTGGAGTTTATTTAAGTTATTTTAGTTATTTTAGATTTGGAGTTAAATTTAAGAACCTAAGATCAGAAGATTTTAAAATCATGAGAAAAGCCAGGTGGAAGTGGTTAAAGAAATGAATTCCAGGGTCTGCAATATCTGAAGGTAAGATATTACTGAAGAAACCTGCAAGTCCTTTGAGACAGCAAAGGAAGCCAAGTAGCCGATGGGAACACTGACTAGGTAGAGCACTGAGTGAGTAGCATGTTTACATTATTTTTCATTTGAAATCCTCCAGTTTAGATTCTTACTTGTAAGATACGTAGGGAATTTTAAAAGCTTTTAATCTTTAAAACTAAGTATGTAATGTGAAAAGGTTAGCTAGTGCCTATTCACAGTGATTATCTGCTATCATCTTAGGCATAACCTAAAAAGTCAGATCTTGAATTCTAAGACTGTAAGATCTCAGCTTTTCAACACAAGATCAGAGAATTTAGCTGTTTTACACGAGGTTAAAGCTTAAAACAGGCACAGCTCCAGCCATACAATGTCCTGCTAAAACAAAATTTCCGTTAAATAATGCTCCTGATCTTTCACCAAACATTACAGAACCTGATCTAGAGCACTTTTACATCAGAAGCAATTCTTTACAGATAAGCAAACAAAGCAATACAGCTGCTAAGAGAACTCAACAGCTATGCAAAAAATCTATTCAGTGACTTATTTCAACACAGACCTGCCAGCTATGTAGGACACACATCGGGAATGCAACCTTTATTTTCCCAAACTTTTTAAAAAGACTCAGGAGTGAAGGTTTCACAAGCACTACCTCTTTTTAGAGCTTGCACTCAACAGAGAACAGGAAAAAGAGGAAGTCACAGCCCTGTCAAGACTATTGCTTCAAAAAAAAGAATTCATTAAAATCAATGCTAAAATACCTCTAACAGGCTTTTTTTCCTCCCCACTTCCTTCCAAGGGAGATATCACTATGTATACTGAAGAAAATAATCTCTGCAAAGTCACCTAGCAACTGCTACAGCTGCATGCTAGCACACCAGGTTCAAGGTGAACCCTGGAGCAGGTCACCCAGAGAGGTGCTCCAGTCTCCACCTGTGGAGACACACAAAATCCAACTGGATAGACCTGGGGAATCTGCTCTGTAATATACCTCTGTGAGCAGGGAGTTGGCCTATATGATCTCAAGAGGTCTCTTCCAACCTCAAGGATTCTGCAAATCTGTGAACTTTGTGTTTCCACAAGGACTAATTACAGTGTCAGTCTAGGACATGGAAAGTTCCCTTGCTTTCCTTCAGACTATATGTGCAGTTCTTGCCTAGTTCTTGGTTCTCCTCCACCTCCATTCCTTTACTGGCTGCAGAAACTCTGTGGTGGCCGAGAAGGAGTGTGCCACAAAGTGCTTTTCCAACCCATTCTCAGGAAGCTGAATAGACGTACTTATCATTCATATAACTGACTCCATAAAGAGGGAGCTACAGGTCTTTCAGAAAGCCTAACAGTGTCTGGATGCCCAGTTTTAAACACATTAAATACAGATTTCCCTTTTTCAAGAAGCATGGAGAATTCACTGTCAAAAGGGCAGTCAAGGCATTAACTTGGGCATCTGAAGGATAATTACATTTAAAATCAAGCTGTTTATAGAACATGGGTCCCTATTGCTGAACACTGTCACCTTAGCAACATCTGCCATTTTCAAAGGTGCAGGCAACACAGAGGGAGGAAGCAGAGTGCAGACTGGAGTCAGTAGAGCACGTGGTCGTCCTCCCTTTAACACAACTGATGCAAACCTTTGGTTATACAGTTCTTCTAAGATCTGCAGGGGTAAAATGAAGCATAAACTGAAGATCATAAATAAGGACTATACTTCATTTATAGTTACTTTAAAACATAATTCAAATAGATGTGATGATCACCCTGAATCCAAAACTGGTCTATAAACAAACACTGAACTTTCTTTTGAAAGACTTTCAACAGCAGAAGGTTACACACATTCATAACTCTCCAGAGTTTCTGGCATTCCTTTGGAAAAGATACACTCTTACACGGAACTTAACCCATAACATCAATACTGTACCCTTCTTTGATAAACTTGGCTCTCTAGTTCCAGCTAAAGACTAGTACTATTTTCTTGGCACTGACATCCATTTTGAAATTCCAGAACAAAAAAAAAAAAAAAGTGGCTCCTACGACCTCATGCTATTCACAGATGTCTTACTTCTTGTTTGAGTTTTCTAAGTGCTCATGGCCTTGGGGAATGACATCACAGCTGCAAGTAGAAAACATAATTTAGCAGGTGAAAACAAGAAGAGAAAAAGCCCATGGTGCTGTGTAGAGGGACGCAACTTTATTCTCACTGCAGATCATTATATGCAGGAATAGAGAGACTGATCTACTTAGGCCAGAAAGAGAAGATAGGCAATTACTCAGCTCTTCTGAGATTTCCTCTGCAGAATACAAGGTTGGTTCAAGGTGTCTGTCATGATATTTCTGATGAAGAGACAGAAATAAGATGAGATGGAAAGAGGGTGTAGAGGATGATGATAACACAGGGACAGGGGAAATATGGTCACCTAACACTGCATCAGCCAGGGAGAACAGGTGAAGCTTTTCCTTACCTCATTCCTCTACTTTATTAATAGCTTCTCTTTAAAGTGTCAGTTTTAACTGAATGCAAGCCTACTTTTTTCTTTTTCAAGGTCAAAATATGCACAAGACAGACTACTCCCATAAATGGAAGGCTCTCCAAAACATATTGGAATAAATAATAGTAATTGTAAAAAGTAACAATACTGATAGCAATTTAGGAAAAACAAATAAACAACCCCCACAAAACAAACCACCACCCCCCAAAAAAAAAAGAAAATTCCACAGCCTACCCTACTGAGTATCTCCGCTGCTAGAATAAAATCCTAACTAGTTTCTCAGAGCACAGGTTTCCCTCAGCACCTCTCTCCCGTTCACAACTAGCAATAACCACTCCATACCAAAATCCTTTTAAACTAACTGAGCATTCTCTCCTAAAGAAATTCCAAAAGAAAAGGAAGAGTGCTGTGAATTATTAGTCTTACTTTTACATAAAGATACTGCTGGTGGGGCCAGGCAGCATGTCTGTAAATTCACAATTATAAAAAAACAAATTGATAAGCTTCTTATCTGCCAATCAGGATAGTGGTAATGCAGTCACAATGGTAATTCCAGTAACACCCAACTAGAACACAGTTCAGCAATGTGATTTCCCCAAGTACAGTCATGCATATGAAACAGTTACTTCAAGAGCTATTCTAGATTTAAACTCAAAAGTCAATAAATTCTTCAATAATAAGACAGCAACAGCAATAAAAAGGGAATGAAAGGCTAAAATCCCAACAGTTCCAATGGTTAAAATAATGATAAGGTATTAGAATTATTCAGGTTGAAAAGGCACATCTTCTAAACACGAGAATACAACTCAAATGATGCCAAGTAAAGACAACAGTCTATGTCAGGTAACTAGCCAACACCAGAAATGCATTTATGTTACTCCTAGCAATTAACTTGTGCAATAGGCTTCCAGTGCTTCTAAAAGATTGTAGCTCTATTTACAATTTAAATTCTTTCAGTCCTTTCCAAACCCAATGTTTCTTTTTCCATAAATCTCCCCCAAATTCAGGCCTCAGGTTTCTTATGACAAGCTGCTGAGTTTCTACAGTCATCTCAATTTACCACCATGCACAAAAAGACAATGTTTCCAGAAGATTTCTGGGAGTGCTCACTGTAGTAAATATGCTCCCCATTAAATCCACATCAGATTTTTAACCAGATGCAAACCTCCTTTGTGTACATGGAAAAAGAACACGAGGTTCCAGAGGGCAATCCTGTGACACAGGAATGCTGCTGTGCTTGTGCTCCCATGGAGAGATAGAATGCAAGGAGCTCAGAAACCATTACTTCAAACTTCACATCCAGCCTCCAGAAGCCAGCTAGTTCCTTCTCTAGTCACAACAAAAGCCTTCAGGGAGAGCAGGTATCTGCCTACCTTGCATGTATGCCTCTATTTGCCGAATTAGCTCATAAGACTTGGATCGGTCCAGAAGTGTGCGAATAGCTGGAAGAGGGTCCAGGATAATGGTTTCTGGATGAGCATCAATATACTCCTGGGAAAAAAAAAAAATAGAGGAAAAAAAAAAGTCATTAGGTTGGCTGAAGAGTGTGGAAAAATAATGAAGTGGGGAAAAGAATAGGCCAAGTTAAAACCCTCAAGGTTTCTCTTTAAGGGGAGGCAAACAGGTATGAGAAACACATGAAGTCACTAGGTAGTCTGGACATTGATATTTGAAACAAACACAAGCATGACAGGTAACTGGTTTAGGACTGAAAATTTCTCCTGTGGACTTGCTATCAGCAGTGAAACCTGTCCTGCAGTCACATCAACTCAGAAGGGAGCCAGTCGCAAAGTGCCACAGTAACAGCTGTGAGCAGGGCTAAGAAAAGCAATTAGGAGAAGAAAGATGACATACTGCTATACTGGGGTCAAGCCTTACATCAAATTACTATTACAATTACTACACCTGAACACCACAACTATCTGAACTAAGCTGAAAATTACATCTGGGTGCTTTAGTATTATTATTATTGCTGTCCTTTATATGAGCTGAAGACAGTGTTACGAGCTGGATGATAAGGGCTGGAATTTTTTTGGCAGAGCTGAAGAGATTGCTGCTTCACTGTGTACTCATTGAGCTTTGAAATCTTGCTGCTTCTCTAAGATCATACTCTCCTATCTTGACTACAAGAACAAAGTAAAGTTAATGCTCTCATGAATCTTCATCTTGGGATTTCAATGTGTCATAACTGCACTATTGCGTCGTGGCTATCAAGATAGACACAGCTGCCAGGTATTGCCCTTTCAAACCTAACAAAACTTCCTTCTCAGAACCTGGAATCACAAAGTCAATGGGACAAACAAGAATCCATCTTACGCTATCCAAAAATCAGACAAATATTTCCAAACTTAATATCTGTTGTACCAAACTTCCCAAAGCATCTTTACATTTACACTCATTTAAATCCATTCATGCTAGTGCATGGTAAATGCTCCTGCAAGTAATGGACTTCCATGAAGTCTTACTGCTGTTGGGTTGATTACTTCAGAGTACAAAACATACTCCAAAAGATACTTGGTATATTGTGAGGTGGCTTCAGGAGATGTGCTTTGCTAGACACTGAGCTAGAGAGAAAGGTACATCATCTATTCCCAGCAAGAGATTTTGCTCCAAACACTGACTGAAGAAGCAGGGTTCCTCTCTCCACTCCTCCTAGCCTGGAAACTGTTGCTTTCTGCTGACTATATAGTCTGAACTGATGGCTTTCTAAAGGGGATTATTCTTTTGAGGCTAAGAGGATCCAGCATTGGGGTTTAATGAACCCATTACATCACTCACAGCAAACAAGTAGCTTTCCTTCACAGGGAATGAGGCACCTTTCATTGTCAATACATGTCTGATGTATTTAATAATCCCTGCAGAACACAGTGAATTCCCAAAAGATATGCTCAACTTTGCTACTACCCACAAAAGTAAGGGACAGAGTCTTTTGCACAACCAGTCAAGACTGTCAGACCCAGAGGCTGCCTCACCCTTACAGTGTAGCCTGCATGAAAAGCTGCGTCAGCTCACTGGAGCAGAAGCTGATCTTATTTCACGTCATTAATACCCAGAACATACAGATAACTTTTCATGAGTCTCCTGCCCCCAGGACTTCAGAGTCTCAAGCAGAGCAGTCAGCTTTCAAATACAGAACAGCTGGGGATTTTTTAAGACATGGAGTAGCTTGTTACCTAATGCATCTTAAACACCTATGCGTATGTGCCCTTATACACAGCAGCTAAAAGACACCTTGTGGAGCTAGGATGATCCAGTGATGAGGCCATTAGCTTAAACTGGGTGATCATGAAACTGTACTTGAGCATTTCAACATATGAAAAACATAACAAGACGCCGCGTTAGCTCCTCTAAGCCCCAGCTTAAAAGATAGAGAGACCACTATATGCATTTCTCGGAGCACATGGGAAGGTTGAGCAGCCTGTATGTATACACAGTAATCAGACTGAGCAAGCCACAGCTCAAAAACATACCTCAGCAAACGCCTGACAGCAAGTGTCCTGCAGTGTTTCTGATGCATGTACTAGCTCTTCCTTTCACACTGTGCTGATTACCCCTTTGTCTTGACCAGTCACTGGTTGCACCTTGAATTCAAGCTCCTCATACTTCCATCCTGGCCTAGCTCCTACTCTGTACATACTAATCCTTTCCCTCACATATACATTTGTCCTGCCTGTGGCCTTCACCCCCCTTTACTCCCCTCCAAAGAGGGAATGTTTTTTCTCTCTTGCTGCTTGTGCACCTGCCCAAATCTTTCTGATGCTCACATTGGCACTGAGGACTAAACTCACCTCCCTGGGTTAGGTGCATTCCATTTGTTATTTTGGCTTACGTTACTCTAAGGATTTCCAGAGACAGCCTTGCTTTTTCACACTTTCTACAAGGAACTCCACTGTGCTTTATTTATAATAATAGCTCTAAACTGCATTAAAAGATCATCCAAGCAGTAAGCTTGACACAGCATAATAAAGTTTAACAGGAATGAAAGCCGCTCTACACCAGGCAACATTTCAACAGAAGTGAGCATCTTAGCTGACTTTCCAGTGACCTATTTCTCATCTTCTTGCCTTGAGGAGCCTCCAAAAAACTCTGTAGATGAAAGAGGACATGAAGGATGTTTTCCAAAAGCCTTTTAGAGTCTGGAGGACTTTAACAGACTACTATAATGTCGAGAAGAACTACACTGAGTGTAAGGTGACAGACGTCCACACACACAGATGCAAGAACATTAGATTTCTTTATGAAACAAGGGAGTTTCTCAGCATCAAACCTTTGTCGAGTACTATTCTCCATCTCCCTTCCATATACAGACTTAGGTACTTGGATGGGCAGAGGGCACAGGAAAGGTAAAATTCAGAGGTGTCGTCCAGGCAGTGAAGATCTGCATCACCTGGGTAAAGGAAAGGACTAGGACCTGAAGTACATGTCTCCTAGAGCTACTCTGGGGACAGGCTACAGATCTCCCATTTAAAAGTAATCCAGAAATGGTCTCCCCTTTGAAGCAAAGGAGTCTGTCAATGAAGAACAAGGTCAGTTGTATTTGCACAGGTCATCTCTATTTGAACACAGTTAGTGGGTAACTGCTGAAGTTGTTTAGGGAACAGAAACATCAAAACAGCACTCCAATCTTTACAACTCTACTCTTCTCAGCATAACTGTATTGCTTGGATTTCCATCACAAAGCACACTGAGCCATCACTGAATACAGAACTGTGAAGATTACTTAACAGATTGGAAAGCTCTTGATGTAGCCTGAGTAGCAGCACTCTTCCCATGGCACAGAATTGCTCCATTACCAGAAACACAGATCTGGATAAACATAGAATAGTTAGGGCTGGAAAGGAACATGATGGGTTTGTGTTCAAGAATTTTGATAGCAGATGAGCTACTGTAGATACGATCATGAAAATGGAGCAGTTGCAGAAGGAAAAGAGAAACACCGGAGCTTCCAGTACAGCGCCTTTCAACTTTGAATATTCAAACCTTCTCTGTTCATTCCAACAAAACAACTCTACACCCTCTTTTGGTAGATTTACCTAAGACTGGTATCCAACAGCAGACTCCAGCAACCCAGGCAACAATCTGGAGGATATTTAGGCTTCCTGACAATATTTTGAAAAGGCTCTGTCCTTGGGCTGCAGTTCAGCTTGACCTAGACAACATCAATGTTTTCCTCTTCCTAATCTTTGCCATAATAAAAGCAAACAAGAAGGAACAAGGACTTTTAGCAGATACTCCTTTGTTTGTATTCCAGGACTGGCATTCAATCATGCTCTGTACCAGCCCAATTATTGGCAGAATACCAGCAATGAAACTTGAAATCAAAGAGAGATCAAGTATTTCATGTTCCCTATTAAATACCTCTGGCTATAAACCAGATATTAAAAGACAAAAACAAAAAAACAAAACAAGCAAACAAACAAACAAACCAGAAAAACCCCACATCACCACATGCACAAAAAAAAAAGACCAAAACAAACCACAAACCCAAAAACACCACCCCACCCCCAGCAAACAAAAAAAAATAAACCAAAGCCAAAGAAAAATAGCTACAACACACAATAAACAAGCCTGGTACATATGAGAATACAGTTACTTATCATTTTACCCAAAAAAGGTAGCTATTTTCTTTAAGATATATCTATTCATATTCTAACAGAAAGTTGATACAGTATCTACTGCAAATATTAGGTCATTAGATGATAAGAGAAACTCGCTGACTTGATTTTATAGCGAAGTAATAAAACTCCAATGATCTTTTGTTTAACATTAAACAAAAGTTCAGTATAAAAAGGGAAAAAAAAGTTAGCAAATTACACAGTAACAGCATTTGGATTTGTGTTTTCCCGTGTACAGAAACATGAAGATGACTGCTTGTAACAACAGATCAACGCTTTCCAGTGGGGAAATAGATGTAAAGCCAGACACCAGCTTGTCTAAAGAGTTTGCATCACATTCAGACTTACAAGTTCTTTTTTCTCGTCTTAGGCTGTGATGGCCTCTTTTCACACACACCAAAGGTAAAGGTGTAGGCAAGTTGGATCTTGAACATTTACCTCAAAACTGTCTGCCTCTGAATCTAAAAGAGATTCCTGCAGTGGTTGGGACGGATGAAAGTAGCAGCAAGGGGAACTGAGAAAAGGTCTTTCCTATTACATTTCTATTCACTGCACATTTCAAAGCAACTTTCTGAGTACTTAGCTTCTCTGTCTTGCCTTCAAAAGTCCAATACTGCTTCACCTTGTAAATACCTACCCATAAGAAGCTATCTACCAATGAGCACTCAAACTAAAAATTTATAGTTAATTTTGCCTGCTTATAAGGAATTTTTCACATGGGAAAACCACAGGTATTGGCCTTTGAATTCAGGTGCAAAGAGACCATTTCAACTGTCTCATCTTGTCTGCCCAGTAAGAAAAAAAATTACTAAAATTTGATCATTTCCTTTGATTTTTCAGTTGCCTTTTCTCAACAGAGCACATGAAAAGAAATGTGAAATGCATGGGGTAGTAATTTAGGGGAGTTAGAGGAGCATTAAAAAAACACTGGCATAATCTCTATGAGTAAGTACTCAAATCATATTCTCCCAGCTGAGAATTCTGAAGAAAGCTAACAGTGCAGCAAGAATAACGCACTTCTCCCCTTCCAACCAAGACCTACACTCTAACTCCTTCCCTTCAAAATATCTCCCTAATTCTCCTTCTTCTGAGTCCCAAATGCATCTAAGGAAGCTTTTAAATCAAGAATAGAAGAGCCCTTCCTGGACATCTTCAGAGTGGGAGAGCCAACAGTCTGAGGGCAGGGGTGGGAGGAAACACTTAAAATTTTCATAAACCTGACAGTAGAAGCCTAGGCATAAAACCTGCTTCTGATCTATCTTTTTAAGAAGGCTAATTCTAAAAGAACTCATTCAGAAAAAGCTCTGAAAGGCAAATTAACAACCCAAATTAATAATCCTATTGTTTTTTCTTCATTAGAACCATCATTTTGACTGGAACAGACTAGCACAAAGCTGCAACGAATGAAGGTACTCAAGCCCCCATAGAGCTATGACAAGCAGCTGCCCAGAGAGTATTTTGCTCTAATCAAAGCACAACAAAGGTTCTTCAGCCAAAACATTTTCTTTTTCCAGAAAGCAGGAACTGGGGTAGTTTAGTTCTCTTACTTACCAAGAACACTGGAACTAGAGCACAAGCAAGTGAAAGGACACCTAGAGACTATGCTTCTTCCCACCTGACTGCTCTTCATGTTCCTCAGGTCAAGAAGGAACCACCAAGGACTACAACAATTGTTATGACTACTTTTTACCAGTAAAGAACAGTAATTAAACTGCAAGGCAAAACCAGCATGCTAAGAGGCTTCATAGTCTATCAGCCCTCTCCTCCAGACTGTACAATGGTTCACCACAGACTCCAGAGAGCAGGCACACAGAATCATGTAAATATGTTTCTTCCTTAGCTCTTGAAGATCAGATGGTCAAGGCCACTACAATACAGCATTGGAAAAAAAGTTATTCTTACAAAGGTTATAAGTGAAGCCCAGCAGATCATTTCTCCACCTGTGGTCAAGAATCCCTTGCTTTCCACATCCTGGAAGACTGCTTTATGAAGCCAACAAGTACCATCTTGCTGCCACACTTACAATCAACAGCAGGAAAATTTGCCCTATTTGGTTAAGATGATCAGAACTTTGTCAGTCTATGCAATGAACAATAACAGAACCACACTTGAGCAGGTGCCAGAAATATCAGTGTTTAGGTAACATCACACACACATAAGTAGCTGTCTTGCCAGGTGGTCACTTCATGTTTTTTAAGTTGCCCATTGGTTTTAGTTTAACAAAACTAAAACGCCTGTCCTACCTCACATACTTCACACAAATCACTTATTACAGTTATTTTTTTTTTTTCTATGGAACATATTATCTTCATTTCTAATTAGTTGTCACTATCTTAAAAATAACACAGGGCAGATGGAGACAGACAGCAGTTTCCTGTCAGTTTCTGCCATGTATACAAAATTACATGAGAATACCCTTTAAGCACACTTTGGCATGTCATTCAACACTGGCAGAGCTCTCCTCTGCTCCACTGGTTCCTGCGTATATGCTTTACTACAATGAAAGTTTGCTGCATGCCAGTGATGTGGCACAACTCAGTCACATGTGCAGAAGCCGAAGCCCAAGGCCTTGGGTTATGGGGGTGAGTATATCATTCCAAAGCCTGCTCACAAGGGTACAGTTTGGTCTGTACATCATGTGTTGTCATAGCTACTGAAAATTCATACCAGAGCTCCCAACAGAAGCAAACCAACCTTAATCCCTTATGACAGTGATTCTGAGCTGACCTCAAGGGCTTCTCATATTAATCTCGAAAGGGAGTTAATATAATTTCCTTTAATTTACAGCTTGCAAAACAAAAGCTTAGGAATGCCAATGGGATGGTCTAGATCACACTAATGAAACTGTGGAAAAGCATGTGACTGAACTCATATTCCAGGATCCCCTTCTAATTCTTCAGGCATTACCTTGTGCTACTTTGCAGAAAGATGGCATTGTCAAAAAAACTACACGTATTAGATAATACAGTGTTTACTATACAACCAAGAACTAATGACAAGGAGAGAAGAATGAGCATCAAGTTCTCCTTTGACATTCTTGGCTTTCTTATTAATTAATGCTTAAATTTAATATTCCTAAAAATGAAGACCGCAGCCATCTGGGTGCAAACATTTCACAACACCAATTAAGCAAGTTTCTTAGCATAACCCTGCAACAGCCTTTCTAGAGTATGTTAGGCTGAAGCTTGCCATTGTAAACAGAGCAATGCTAAACTGGAATTAGGAAAAGCATTCAAAAAGGTTAAAACCACCATCAACAGGGACATGAAATGAAAATGTAGACAAGTTCTCAAAACATGAGCAGAGTCCACCACTATCCTTTGTACAGAAGACACTGGTATAAGACAATGCTCTGTATCCACAGGGTGCTTTTCACCCAATTTATTTCTGTCTTAAACAGTTCATAGTATTAGTTGAATTGTATTTACCAATCAAGTCAGGAGACAGAGAACTATTTCTTCATCTGACCTGTTCAGAGACTTATCCTCACTTCCACCAATCTCTACTAAGTGAACTCTGGAAAAACATATATGGAGCATGCATTACTGCAGAGAGAGGTACTCTACCGACACATTTGCTTATTAACAGACCAACCAACAATTAAAGGGTGCTGACTTACATGTAGCATATGCCCCAGGTGTGCGAACAATACCTTTGCTTTCTATAACACCTGACACAATCCAAATTTCCAGTATTATCAAAATAAACAAAGATTTGGTTTCCCATCAGCCTCCTGCAAATTAACTTCACCAGAACCACACTATTATTTTTGCTCAAACATCAATATTCACAGGAAAATTATGACTATTATTAAGAAACAGACTAATTTAGGAAAGGGTGGTATTAAGCTGAAGCACAGACATAAGCACTCTTTAGAAATGAAATAGAGGCAATAGTAACAGATGACTGAATTCCAACCCTATTATCTTGTCTCTGGATTACAGTAATTTCTGTTTCACCCTGCTGCAACCCAAACCTGTTCCAGCCCAACTTGTTTCCCCTTTTGTTCTGTGTTATTCTTAGAATGCAGCATGCTCCTGTGATGTGGAGGTATTAAGATGAATTTATCACTATGCAAATCCTACAGGAAGAATTTGACATGCTGTATCAAATACCTCTGCCAGCACTCACCATGACATCCTGCATCAACAAATGTTCTCATCTGTCCACGTAAGTCAGTGTGCCACAAAAAGCATACACCAGTCCAAATCAATGACCCAATAACTCACTCATTTACCATACATGATGTATGAGATTAAGCCCAAGCTGCCAACAAAAAACTCAGGCATAGGAGACAGTGGAAGTGATATTGAAACATAGACGAACTTGGCAGCATGGGAGAGAAGAGCTGGGTCAGGGAACACAGGGAACAGTAAGATTTGTTTGCCCCAGATCTTAAGAGAATGCTTCTTATTGGTTTCCTTCAGAGGCCACTATTTAAAATTATGGAGGTGCACCTTTATCATTTTCATCAGCATTCACATAGTATACTGACAGAGACTCTTTGGGAAAATAGTTCTCTATACCATTATGCCCTGCATATTTCTGACCTTCAGTGTAAACTTGAGGAAAGAAAGAACAGGACTTTCAGTTCTAGAGGACAATCACTCACAGTAACCTTGCTATTACAGAAATTAGCATTCCAGAAATTCGGAAGGTCAGACAGAACGGGGCCAAATTAATTTAGTGGCTTCTGCTGTAGAGAGATGCATGTAAAAGACTCTGCAAACACCTGTTCCTTTTTGTGAACACTCATTCTCTTGGAACGAAATCAGGATAACATTTGATGGGAAACCAGTTCTTACTAACCTTATCAATACAATGCAAAACCTACTCAAAGGTGCAAGTCCATTCAGACTGAAAAAAAAACTATTGTTGCTGGGCCATCAGTAGTAGGGCAGCAGTGTGACAGATAGCTCTTTTCATCAAACCCTATCAACTGCACAGGAAATACTGAATTTGCTGCACCAAGGTCATCCTCCTGCTTGAGATGCATAAAGACTACTAAAGAACCACTTACCTGGAACCTTTGAACCAGCTCTAGTGACTGGCTGTCATTCTGGTCTGCTTCAAGGATGACATCTGTCAGTTTGTGTATGATCACATCCAAAGGGCCCTGATCTTCAATAGGTTTAGTGAGGTCAAGCTGAAGAAACAAGAGAGAAACCCTTTATTAATATATGAAGAATCTGAGGTTCTTATTCCTACCACCATCGAAGGTGGTGTTGACACACAGAAGGCATTTACTTTATACACTGCCTTTATTTTGGTATGTTACCTAAATTCATGAGAATTTATATTTCACTGAATGTCATAAAACTTTACTTGGACATTTACTTCTCAGCAGTGTAAGTCTAATTCCATGAAAAAGCAGTTAAGTCATCAGCAAGCACACTTCATCCAAATACCTTCCTGTGCTTCACCACCCTGAGCTGCCATTTCCCTCTTCAGCTCTCTTTCTCAGTACTTACACACACATGCAAAAGGAATGTGCCAACAAAGATGATCACCATCAATAAAAAGAACACCTACTGTGCCCTTTGCCCGTTGGGATTGCACAAAACAGCACCCAGGTAACACAAAAGCAAATGACTCAGGATCTCTGCAAATTCATCTGCTGCAGTAACAGATATCTAGCTGGTAAGGAGAAGCACACTCCCACTAGCAGACCTTGGCAGTTTGCTGGATAGGGGACAAAGACTGGGGTGAGGTGTGCAGAAACTCTGCTCCCAACACCATGGGAAAGCAAGGAAGTGATAGCAATGAGCTGAGTCCCCAGTAACTCAGACAGAGTTCTATGAGCAGAGGAACTACCTGTACTGGAAATAGACTGAGTTATGGATCTCTTGAGAAAATCTTGATGAAAGAAGGACCTGATGGGATTTATGCAAGGGTACTAAGAGAACTAGTCAATGCCATCGTGAGGGCTTAGATTTATCAGGACATAAGTCAAAACTGTGAAGACTGCAACTAAACGAGGGGGAAAAAAATCCACTACAAGAAGTGTCTCGTTGCAGCACAGAGTCCCACAGACACTGTAGGATTTCCATCCTTCAAGGTTTTCAAGACCTGACTGGACAAAGCCCTAAGCGACTTACTCTGAATTTAATGTTGAATCTGCTCTGATCAAGATGATGCATTACAAATTCCTAAGATCCCTACTAAAATTAATGATCCCATGAAGCTACTTACCAGTTTTGAACATTTGTACAGTTTAAGTAACCAAACTGGCTTGCGTAGCCAGCACACTGGGCTGACCACAGCACAAAAGCTCCCACATTACCAAGCACTGCTCTTCAACTCATTGTGGGACCTAATGCATAAGTGGCAACTTAACCTTATAAACTTCAAGCCAGGAAAAGAAAAGGTAGGTGTATGCTCACTAAACTAAAGAGAGCATCTGGTTTTACAGTAACATGTAAGCTCCTTTCCACTGCTGCTGTTTTATTCAGTTCTGGCAGAGAAGGGGGTCCAGGGCACAGGTGGGAGAGGAAGGCTGGGCAGAAGAGGCTGCTGATACTCTGTTTCAATAGAAGCCTGGTCTTCATTGTCCCATTAGCTTGAATTTTGTTCTAATAAAATTTCCTATCCTGCAGAAATGGCCCTGCTTTGAATTAAGAAGTGTCTTAAGAAAGGTAATGATAAGACAGGATGGCTGGAACTCAAGCACCAATAAAAACAGCAGAGATCTAGCAGCCTTGTAATAATTTGGTAGCTGCTACTGTAACTGATCCATGTAGCTGAACTGCTCTTCGTAGGCACTCCTACCTTGGCTAGGCTTACTTGAGCAGAATAACTGAAGCTTCCTATGGCACAAAAGCAAACAGAAAGACTGCCAATTCTTCCCCACAGAGACCACCTCTGCTTGCCCATTACTATATGCTCCTACTAACAAGTTACAGATTGAGGCTTTAGCACTTATGTAGATACTAATACAACTTGAAAACATATCGTGCATGTCTTCTGAGGAGACTAAGAGATGTCCATAGTATGCAGCAGACTCTCTACATGTACAGATTATGCAATGATAAAGACAAACAAGACAGATCTCATGTGGATGCATGGTGACTGGTCAGCTGTGCCTGGGGGACACAGCGCACAGAAGGTTTGGCTGTCTTGGCACTTGGATTTTTACTTCCATTACCAGTGAAGAACAAAGGATAAAGTCAAGCTTAAGGGTCTGCAAAATAATAAGGCAACGTGAATTGCAGCTTGGCTAAGGACACGGATCTACTTCTACAACCAAGTTCCAGAAAAGTCTGTTAATATCCTTAAAAGAAATCTCAGATGACCACACTGCTTTTCCTGAGGTTTTTTTTCATCTGCCGATCACATCTGGAAGGAAACAACAAAACAAAGAGTCTATTTAACTAGGTCAGAAAGTTCCCAGTTGCCAAGGTGCAAAAATGTGAATTAATCAATTTTCAGGACTTCCAGTTTGAAAAACAGCAAGAAGAAAATAAGCATTTGAGATTGGTTGCCCTTCTAAATTCTTTCTACACTTGCAGCTCAATCTGCACAAAAACATTCAGAAAACAATAAAACAGTCCTCCTTTTCAGCCTTGACCCAAGAATAGAAATAAGCCTTCAAGGCATATCCAGGCATTTTCACCACAATGTTTTCCTGAAGCATAAGACATCTGGGCAAGATAACTTCACAACAGTTGTGCCAGCTAAAAGCAACAGGCATATTTTGAGAATGAAACTAAATGCACCTACTTTGCACATCAGAAAGTGTTAAAAAGGCCCCCCTGTAACAGTGCTCTGCTTCCCCTTCACCAGGAAAGCAGTGCTAGAAATGACAGCAAGTTAAGGCAGCTACTCCAGTAGGAAGTTCAATGACCACTTCAAAAAGGACAGCAGGTACAATTTCAACCAGGAAGACCTTCAAAATCTGAACCAGTATTCTGTGGATTGGAGGATCAAACCATTTGCAAGAATAAGTTCTCTGTGTTCTGGGCCATGCTGTGGAAAGCAAATATTCCTGAGCTGTGTGGAATTTGGAAGAGATCCACCTTCTTTTTAAACACCAAGGAGAAAAAAAAACACAAAAAACAAACAAACCAAAAGGAGAAGAAAAGGAAGAAAGAAAAATATTTGAGGGGCAAAAAAGAAGCCTTTTCAAGTGCAGTATCAGACCCAAGCAGAAGTCAGTGAAAGCAGAGTGCAAAATTTCTGATAGCCCTCTGCTGAGACAAACACTGATTCATTGTTTGTCATCAGCTGGAATTTGAGCCCTCCTACTTCCCTTCTCTTTCAGCATCTCTCTCCAAATGATCTTTGCAGTTGACATGATCACCCAAAGGCTTGTTTTTGCACAGAACTAACACCATAGCAGCAGCAGTGAGAAAAAAGACGTATTAGCACCAGCATGAAAGATAACAGGGGGGTTGGAACTAGATGATCTTAAGGTCCTTTCCAACCCTAACTATTCTATGATTCTATGGCTGTGGTACCTTCTGTGAGGTAGGCTATAGCCTATCCTACTTGCCCCCTTTCCCCCCCCCCCCCTTTTTTTTTTGTTAAGTAAAAAAGTCCAGTCAGGCATTGGTTTCATGGCATTGTCACTTACCACGAAACCCCAGCAAAACTCCAGTAAATGACATGGAAGACAGTAACAAAGCTGTAAACAGAAAATGCCAGATACATGGCAAACACATGGCTTGGACAAATATGCTTTTTGCCAAGTGAAAAATTGGCTGGATGGCCAGGCATGAAGCGTTGTAGTGAATGGAGTTAAATCTAGCTGGCTGCTGGTCACAAGCAGTGTCCCCCTTGTACTTGGCACTGGTGAGGCTGCACCTCAGATACTCTGTTTAGCTTTCAGACCCTCACTACAAGAAAGACATGGAAGTGCTGAGACATATCTAAAGAAGGGTAACAAAGCTGGTGAAGGCTTTGGAGCACAAGCCTTATGAGGAGCAGCTGAGGGAACTGGGGTTGTTCAGGCCAAAGAAGAAAAGGCTCAGGGTGCCCCTTATTACTCTCTACAACTACTTGAGAGGAGGTCGGAGCAAGGTGGGCATCTCTCCTCCCAAGTAATAAGTGATAGGACAAGAGGTAATGGCTTTAAGCTGTGCCAGAGGAAATTTAGATTGGATATTGCAAAAAATTTCTTCACCACAAGGGTTATCAATCACTGGAACAGGCTGCCCAGGGAACTGGTTGAGTCTCCATCTCTGGAGATATTTAGAAGATGTGTAGATGTGATGCTTAAAGACATTGTTAATTTACACTTGGACTCCATGATCTTAAAGGTCTTTCCCAAACTAAATGATTCTATATGCTTTTCCAGATCTTACAAACCCATATATGGAAGAAAACAACCACTAGATAAATGCTTTTACCATAGCTGCTATAGATAGCCTGCTCACCTTCTAATAGAAAGATGGTCTGGGACTTAAAAAACACTCCAGGCTTAGAAATGTCACAGTCCTCCCTATTAGGCTTCTCAGAGCATCCACTGGAGAGCAAGTTAGAGGCATACAGAGCTCCATCTCTGCTGTTCTCTCCCCTTCCCCTCCCCTCTGTCCTCCAGAACACACAGTCAGAGCATTATCCAAATCATTACACAGGAGGGCAAAAAAAGTTTATTTCCATTAAGTATAATTTGTTTAAAGTTTTGGGGTTGTTTTTCTCCGGAACACTGGCAATCCATCTGTATTGCAGGGACAGGGCGAGTGCCTGGCAGAGTGCCACGGCTCTCCTCTGGTCCCAACTGCAATCCCACACACGCATTTCTGGAAGCCGTGTTTAAAAATAAAACCATGTCCAAGTGAAAAAAATCTGGATTTGTTCACTCAGGAAAAAACCCCAAACAACTGCAAATGTTGGATTTAGCAAAGAGAAATACCATTTATCTAAATGATTAAAAATAGGTTTGTATTTTTTTTAATTCAGTGCTTCCAGTCCATGCTATAATCAACTGTATTTCAGAATCTGGCTGAGCAGGATTTGTGTTCTTGGTTTTTAGAAAGCTCTTCTTCAGAAAGAGTTTTTGGATTATCATTCAGATGAAATGCAGTCTTAATACCAACCTGCTCCATTCTCTGAAGAGAGATCTGTCCTCTGCTATATCCCTGAGGAATTTACAACACATCTCTCCATTTCTATTTATCCTCACTTTTCCATTTTTAAGCATTTTGCTCCCAGTCTCCAAGTGGCTAACAAACTCCACTCGCCAGGATGCTGCACTAGGTTCTTCAGAAAGAACCCATATAATTTTCTAGTAGAGACTTGTCAGTGCTTCACCACATATGCTACAAATCACAGTCCAAAAGTCCCTTTGCAGTAATTCAACCATTTTCTTCCCTGTGAACTGTACATAGAGCACCAGCCTGATCTGATCTCTCTGCTCCCTGACTACTGGGGCTATATATGAAATCCATACACAAATCCATTGTATCCTGTTATTCAGATACTCAGTTAAGGCTGCACTGTGGGGTTTATTTCAGACTTAGTTCAGATTCTTAAACTCCACTGAATATAAACCTTCAGGTTTTGAGTCATCGTCTTTCCTCTCCCAGGATATTTTCTATCCTGTATCTTCACTGCATGCATTTATATCAAAAGGCTTGTAAAACAAAGCCTTTAAAACTTCTCCTTCTTGCCCAAGGATTTACCTTCACTGTACATTAATGATGAACGAATCATAATGAAAAAAAGTCATGAGCTCTGGGTTGAAAAGACAAGTCTTCAAGAAGCCGAACCCTATCAGCTCATGCACTGGTGGATGCTCTTCTCTCCCTAAAAAGTTCAGAGATGAAAGCCCCTAAAAATATCTCAAGCACTCTGAAGAGGGAAGGGAAGCAGCAGGAATCAATACTGCCAAGTCCACTGTTTAACCTGAATGTACAAAGTAAACAAATATACACAGGATAGTCTAATTACAGGACAGAAGGTGCTCGCATTTGGTCATGGTTTAAGGGCCTCACACAGTTCGCTCCCTCACTCCCCTCTCTTTCTTCCCCCAGTCCCGGGGGGATAGGGCAGAGAATCAAAAGAATGCAACTCCCACAGGTTGAGATAAGAACAGTTTAGTAACTAAGGTAGAACACAAATCACTACTGCTACCACTAATAATAATACAAGAGAAATACAAGAAAAGAGTACAACAACTCACCATGGATACCCAGCCCGACCACGCAGTGCACCCCCACCCTTCTGTGTATCTGCCCTCCGTTTTACATCCCTGGGCATGATGTGCTGTGGTATGGAATACCTCTTTGGTCAGTTTGGGTCAGGTGCCCTGCCTCTCCTTCCTCTCGGCTTTCTCCTGACTTCCCCTGGCAGAGCATGAGGCTCAGAAAGCCCTTGATCAGACAAAAAATTACCAAGCAGTAACTGAAAACACTGCTGTCACCAGTGCATTTCTCAGGCCCAAAATCAAAAACACAGTGCTGCACCATCTACCAAGAAGGAGAAAAATGACTGCTGCTGCTGAACCCAGGACATATTTGAAAGGAAGTTGGGAAATTTTCTGAAAGATATCAGGAAAATACTTGCACATATCCATCCATCCATAAGACCTACTTGAACAGAGCAACATGGAAGTCTTCTTGTTCTTCTGAGAAGCCAAAGGGAAGTCCACTGGACCAAACAAGACCAGCACATCCTCCTTTCCCAAATTATATCCTGCAGGAGCAGTCCAGTATTGTCCCTCCACCAGGACTTACAATACTTGCTACCAGGTCTATGCAAGCACAAAACTGGCAAGATTGACTCCGTGACAAAGCCCATGGAAGGTGGCAAAGTACGTATCTGCCTACATTTCCTCATGAGGAAGGACATTATCTTACTTTGTATTTTCACTGATATATATGCTCTCCTAAAATATTTACATACTCAAACTAAATAGATACTTACATATTTAAGAAAGTTTTTCCTCATCTCTCTGGCCAACCAATGAAGGAAGTGATCCGGGCTGTTGTCATGCACAGCTAATGCAAGTAGCACTTGCTGCTGTTGCTAATGGGGCCAAAGGATACTGAGGAACAACATAAACCCATAACAAACACCAGCTCTGTCCTGCTGCAAAGGGCAACATGGACCTAACCATTAATGACTCTGAAGAAACAGCACAGAGTTCACCAAGAGACCCTATTTTCTCTCTCCACATCCCAAATTAACTTGCACTTCCTGTTGCAGCAGTGGCAGCAGCAATCTGAGAAAGCGTATCTGCTGCAGTATGGAGTCTTCCCACCTTCAGGCCTCTGGCTCTCCCCTCACACAAGAGGAGAGGGCATCACAGCATCAGCAGCAGCTGCCACGTCAGATGGGAACTCTTTCCCAGGCAGGAAGGAAATGCAGCTTGAAGATACCCTATGTTTTCGCCAGTCTTCTCAGAATTGGGGAAATTAAAGACTGACAGATAAACTTTCTAGTGATGCAGCACGCTAACTCTACAGGTTATATTATGCTGCTCTGCTCAGCTTAGTTCAATTATTCACAATTTTGGATGCCAGCAACATCCCAAGAAAAAGACATGCCTAAAGGTGAGGAGCAGCAAAACATAAGCTATGAAGCCCTGTTGAGTTCCTATTTTCTCAGATACTGAAACTTTAACACCAGAGGAAAAGATCTTAGGCCTAACAGATGGTTTCTTTGCATTTTCTTGCACTCGTGCCAGAGCATATTACTTTGCATTCTGCTTGGCACAAGTTGCCAGAGTATGTGTGAACACCATGCACATTTTCAGGAGTCACATGCTGCTGCTCTCCTGGAAGCTAGGTATGATCTCTGTAATATCTGGGAAGTTCTCTCTGCTAGCTGTATTCAAGATAAAATGATGGAAAAGGAATCTCATAGCTTACACTACATGTACTAACATACACAGACACCATTTATGGATCACTTCCCCAACTGCTACGTAAACTAGCCTTTTCACATTCAAGGCTTGTCCTGCAGTCAGTGCAATACCCCGGGATTATGCGAATCCCTCAGAAGCATCACTTCCCCACAGTCTTCCCTGCACCCTCCCACAGAAGCGCACAGCAAGCCAGCATCGCTGTCGCCTGTGCAGTAACAGTGACAGACAGTGCATCGCAACTCCTACTCAGTGTGCAGAACAACACTGGAGTAAGCTACAGCATCTCAGTTACCCAAACCTCTCCTATTTACCCCCTCTTCTCTGAACTCTGACCATGCTGTATCAGACTCCATTGAGCATCACCCTCATGTTAGCACCAAATTTTGCCCCTTCACTTATCTAAAAGCTAAACAAGAAAAAACATCTTTGGGCTATGGCTGAAGCTCTTCACAGAAATTATTTCGTTTTCAGTGGCTTTTTTTACCCAGGACTGAAGCTTCATTACTATATTGTTTTTGACTTACAGCCCAATGCAAAACATTATTTCTAGAAATTGAACTATAACTCATTTTGGTTTATCTCCTTATCTTCTGTACAGCACTTTGACAGTTGCAGAAAGTTCTTTCCAGAACTTGTGACGGCGTAGGAATGGCAGTTTCTGAGCACAATGCTGAAGTGAGAGCTCATGTCTCATTAGGGCTAGACTGCAGTTTGGTAGGCAAGTGGTTAAGCAGTTCAGTCTTGTTTGGGGATAGTCTGAAAGGCAATTGCTGATTTTCAGCATTGCAAGAGGAATAATCAATGTTACTCAAATCCAAAAAAGCTTCTTGCCAAGGGAGTCTCCTGGGGTCACTGAGGTTCCCATGGATTAGGAAAGGCAGCAGAACAAATCCAGAGATTAGCACAGGAGAAAAGTTGAAACAGAAAATGTGTGGCATGGGAGGATTAGCACTCCAAAGAAGGAAAGCAAGTCACAGAAAAACAAGAACAGAGGAGAATGAGCAGTTGGTGTAACCTGCTGCTGAGACTGCTGTACTTTACTGCTGTAACTGTCAAAAAGACAGTGTGCAAGTACACCAAATTAAAAGGCTATATAGGGAATCCCAGTAGTAGAACGTATGGAGAAATTGTCAAGTGGTTCAGAAAGTTTCTGGAAGTGGAAATTTTCTTTGGAACAGGCAAATCAGATCCAGAAAGCCTAAGACTTTACAAGGAGTATTTTTTATGTTTCTTTGAGTGAACTGGGTCAGCTCTAGCCCACTTACTGAACTGACAGTTCAATCAATCCTGTAGGAGGAAAGACATTACAGAAGGAGTGGAATGGAGAAGCGATCTATTCAGAACACTCCAGCTAATCCAGATACAGAAATACTGCAGCACTATAGCCAGTACAACACGGGTCATCAAAGGGAGGGAGGAGAGAAGGGTGCACTTCACTTCCCGGCAGCTTTCAGTGCTTAATTATAACATCATATAAACATTGCAAATATCAAGATCTGACAGTAGTACAAATATTTATTAAAAAAAAAAAAAAAAAAAAAAGTAACTACTGGATACAGCAGAAGTTAAAATGAAAGAAACACGTTCAAGGGACTGGAGCACCTCCCGTATGAAGACAGGATGAGAAAGTTGGGGCTCCTCAGCCTGGAGAAGAGAAGGCTGCATGGAGACCTGAAGGGGTCCTATAGGGATGCTGGGGAGATACTCTTCATGAGGGACTGTAGTGATAGGACAAGGGGTAACAGGTTCAAACTTAAAGAGGAGAAGTTTAGATTGGATATGAAGAAGAAATTCTTTACTGTAAGGGTGGTGAGGCACTGGAATGTGTTGCCCAGGAAAGCTGTGAATGCTCCATCGCTGGCGGTGTTCAAGGCCGGCTTGGACATAGTCTTGGGTGGCATGGTTTAGTGGGAGGTGTCCCTGCCCATGGCAGGGGGGTTGGAACTTGTTGATCTTAAGGTCCTTTCCAACCCTAACTATTCCATGATTCTATGTTTCTATGTTCTTCTGAAAGTCTCTCTTGGAGGTATGTAAACATGCAAGGCACAACCTCCTTCCCTTTGGCCATGGGATTAGGTAAGTAGAAAAGCTGATATATAAGTACCATCCCCCAGAAAGCCTGGCTACCACCCTGCATCCTAAGGACTGAGGAAGCTCAGCTCTGGACTTACACCACACAGCTCAGGCTCAGCTTAAGTCTAATTCTTCCACAGCACCTGTCAAACACCAAGAGCAGCCTGTGCTCCTGTGTGTGCATCTGCACATCCCAAGAGATCGACAGTGTCTCTCCTATAATTCTCACTTCAACAAATCTTCCAGCTGGCGAGCAGAGGCACAGCCAGACTCCTGGCACCCTCTTCACTTCTCTTAGCTACCAACCCTTGGAGAGCTGTGTTTCTAGGTGTATTTCCCTTTCTCAAGAGACTCTGGATGATGTCAAGATGTAAGCAAACACAGGTAGTACCTGAAGTACATCTAATGCAGTCTACTCATAACTTTGCTGGATTTGTGGTCTTTTATTATGTATTAGGGAGTTTAAATACATATAGATAGAGCAATAGCTGTTAGGGTAGGAATTATTTATGCTCTTTATTTGCCCACCTGCCTAAACTAATTAGGATCCTTTCTGAAAAGCAAAACAAAATTGAAACACACTTAACAAAAGATTCTCTTTCATCCAAACATATTCTTACAGTTGCTCCTGGACACTGGGGAGCAGGTAATGTTTGTGCAACTGTGAAGGACAGAGGACAAGGGAGAATTACATTGAAACATGACAGGGAAGAAACACAAAAGCAGTCAAAACACTACAAGATTTAGTCAGCTGGGGGGAGAGGAAGGGGAAGGAATATAAATGAGTAATGTTGCTTTTAAACAAAGAAGGTCATGCTTACAATGGTTTGTATCATATCCCTATGCTGCATGAGCAGAAATGAAAAGAGAGACCATGAAAAGATGGAAAAGATTGTGGCTATCCCTTCCATCTTGTTCCAGCAAGTATTATTTTATGGGTGAATGAAGTTGCCTTTCAATTACAAAGCATTACTTCAACTTGAAATGACTGCTCCCAGTGAGGCAAAATTATGAAACTGTTTCTTCCAAGGATTAATTTAAAGGCATTTGTAATGGTCTGAAATGAACATGGCTGGAAAGGTAAAACCTTTAGCTCATTATTTTGCAAACTTAGAAAGAGAGGCATAGGTGGAGATCACAACCATCTCCATATTAGAGAGAGGAACAGAAAGTGAAGCCAGGAGAAACCCAGGAGAAACAGGCAAGGCTCTAATAAGGAGTACAACAGGTCCTACTCATTACTTCAGCAAACACTATGGCTTAGAGAAGCACATCCCAACAGTTAACGGCCAACAGTTTGTTTCTTAGGTATCTTTGCTTTTTACTTCCTATGTCTGACAAAGTCCTTGCAAGAGGTCCATGGCTCAGCCATGCTTCAGACATCTTTTCTCACCCACGTGAGCTGTATTCTAACACTCCACTTGTCCAACGTGTACAGACTTGTCGTACAGACATTCAGGAATGGCACATGCAGAACATTTACATAAAATTCTCTTTAAACAAGAATGACAAAAAATCTTGCTGTGCTGAGGAGGTCTGACAACCCAGCAGTTTTATTTGGACATAGATATTAATGAGAATGCAACAAGAGAAACTGTACCATTAGGGGACAGCAGCTTCTTAAAGTCAGGAGAACAAACACTAGGACTGATATTACAGCCCAGCTATTCCAAAGCAGGAAAACTAACATAAAATTTAGTAATACAAAGAATGCTACATCAAGCTGGGCTAGCTTACATTACAGGACAAAATGGTGCACAGCTTAAACATTTTTTCATGATCTCAGGATGACAAACTGATAAAGGAAGTAATTAGTAAAGACTGCTGAGCTGTGAAAAGCTCAAGGATTTAATCATAATGGATGCTTGGCATTTCTTGCAGTCATGCCAAACAGTGAAATGTATTTTGGGAATACATTAAAAAATGAGAAATAATGGGATCTCTGAGCAACAAGAAAAGGTTCAATATTAAAGATAATATGAGAAAGGATCCCAACTTTACATATATATTTGGCCTCAGTTTTCAGCAAGAATAAAGATGCTGACCATGGCAGCAAGGCAAGTTGGTAAACAAAGATGGGTACAGATATATCAATGGGTACCAGCAGTCAAAGCCAGAACTCGTGGAATGAGACTCAATCTCATTTTAAGGAGTTGATAAATACACTGCAATTTCAGGCCTCTCCTTGCAATCAGAGAGAAATGCATAAGTACCTTGATGCTTTAAATTCACATAGCCTGCTTTACAATCACATTCTAGGGTATGAGGAGCTGCACCTGAGATCCACCTGATCAGAGGGAGTCTAGTGGAGTGGCACAGATGCCAGGTGACTCTGAAGAGTTTAATGGCTGAGGTGAGGGGAAGCTGACTCTCTCATGTAACTGGATACCTTAAAACCAAAACTAAACCGCTCTCACCTAGAAAATAAAACCCAGTTAACATAAACACGGCACAGGAAAACACAGTATGGTGGTAGAAGGGTTCTGAATAACTGAATCCATTACGGAATGCTTCCCAAGGATCAAAAAAGCACAAGTATATTAGGGAAAGAGAAGGAGGAGGAAAAATGTCAGCTGCTGACTGTTCATCTGACCTAGCACCAGTCAAGCATTTCAGCACATTTGAAGATATTGAAAAATAATCCGATCTCTAGAGGCAAATTAAAAAAACGCAGTACAACATGAGATGAATGTACAGAAGGTGGACCAAGCCCATCTAATTGGCTGTATGACCAGAAAATGCAGTAAAGCTATTTTCTCAGACTTCAGTAAAGCATGCAGTCAGGTAAACTGGAGAAAGACAAGGACCAGTAGAACAGGAAGGTGAATGGAGAGCTAAATGAAAGAGAGGGCATTCCTCGGGTACTAGCCTTGTGAACATTTTATTTAATAACTTCATTAGTGGTCTTAGCACAGTACATAGGTTACTGATAGACCTTAATAATCACACAGAAGTGTAACTGACATGACCACCCAGTCAGAAGTACCATGCAGAAGGGAGAATCAGAAATAAGACTAAATACAAAATGAAAGGTTACGTGCAGCTTTTCAGAACTCATGATGTAAAAAAATCTACGCTATGCCCAGAGACGGATGCTAGTATAGTAGGTGAAGTGTAACTGTGGCAAAGGTAATTTCAGTTTCACCAGGATCAGGGTATTCTGGGTGAGGCTTGTAAGAGTCAAGCTAGTATAGAAGGGACTACTGAGAACCCCCCTCTGTGGAAAAACTGCACCCAGTTTAGGGTATCTGCACCTAGAAACATGAACTCCAAATGAAAATAAATGCTGAAGAATTCAACTAAACTTTCTAAGTTATAGGTTTAAGAGCCTAGAAAATCCCTTCCACACTTACATTCCATGGTCATGGGTCCTTAAGAACTACAAATAGGAGTACCTGGGCTAATGCAGATTCTTAGACTGTTTACTACTTTCTAGCAAGAAAAAGCTTACCATAACCATAAATGCTGCTGCTGCACTTGAGTACTGCTTTACTTGATGCTCTAAATGCATGCAGTACAAAGGAAAATCTGCTACCCAGGAACACTTATTTCTCTAAATACTCTTCTGGGAAGAAAAAAAAAAAAAAAAAAAAAAAACCAACCAAAAAACTAGGAAGTGCAGTAACACACATTAAACAGAAAAATCTCAGGTTTCAAATTACCTGAACTCACATTTCTCTTCCACCATGAAGAGAGCGCTAAGTGAGCAGCATACAGGCAAGATTAAAAAAAGGCCATCGGAAACATCACTTAGGAAGAAGCAGGCAAAGCAGCACTTTGTCATCGAGCTGTAAATCATGTCTGGCACACTCCCTAATTCTGGGCTCTTTCCTCACCCACCTTTACTGACGAGCCTTCCTTACCAGATGGAGAAGGAAGCTGTATCTCCTCCCTTGGCAAGGCACCCAGGCCTCACTGGACTTCTGCAAGGATTCTGCAGATACCTTGTCTCACTAAGATGGCTGCACTGGCTTAAAGGAGTATAAGTCACACAAAATTAGGTCAGAACTAATGGTTAATAATATTTCAGGTGTTGTCTCCCAGGCCTACCATCTGACTATTGAGACTTTCAAATTACATTACCCACCTCCACTATTAATTTTCCCTTTCACTGTTCAAAAGACTCAAGTGAACAGGAAAATGACTTCCTACTCAGTGAACGTAGCAGTAATTAAATGAGCTAGAAAAAGAACAGCTAAAATTGTAGTTCGTTTTCTTCACTCAACTCAGTTTACAGGAATCTCAAGTGATACAACAATAGGTAAAACGTCCTCAGAACAATGGAGTCTATAAATTGTTGGTACACCTTCCAGAAACACCAAATTCCATCTGTAGCATTCATGCTAATTTTAACAGACAAAGATGGAAATAGAAGAAAATAGTTAAAAGGACACAGCTTGTATGTGAAAAACCTGCGTATCTTATAACCTCAAGATAGAAAAAAAGATAAGCTACAAGGTCTCCTGTGATAACCTAGTTTTCAAAGCATGTTTGCATGCACTCTTATTTCTGAGCTCTGATATCAAGACATTTGTCTTGACTGTCACTCAGCTGTCTGTTAAGATGCCTTAACAACTTCCTACCTTCCTCTGCTGCTTCTCATGAATCACCACAGATGAGGCTTCACTTGCTCTCACTGTCTTATGCACTCTTTTGCACAGGGGTAGCTTCAAACTCCTTTCCAATTTCACCTCGGCATCTCTTCTGCACTGCTTTCACCCAGGCAAGACCCACCCAGCCAACTGAAATGAAGGGCTGAAGCAGCTCTCAGGTCCCTGCTCTACCAGACATCCCCAGCAGCCTCTCTTTAGACACTTTACTTTTTCTCCCCTCAGCTCTGCTTTTCATTGTAATTTAACATCAAGATCATAATCTTAGTTACTGCTTTTCTGCCTCTGGCTCTTACCTCAACCTCTGCTCTTGCTCCTGTCCCAGTTAGCTCTCTCAGCTCCCCAGTTTGCTTCAATCTCTTTGAACACTATCATGATCTCCAACACAAATCCTTTGAATACTCTTTTCCTTGCTTGTCCCACACTCTGGAGCCAAGCCCCTAACCATAAGCAGTCACCTCTGAGTTAGACATTTGAGTGGGAAAAACTGAAACCACATATCATTGCTGACTCGATGAGATAATCTACACCCAGAAGTTTTCACATACAATTGAAAAAAGTGACCTGTTTGATGACAAAACCCCTTCCACATGCTCTATTACTGACTAACTGGTCTTCACTGTCAGTCTACACAAAGTATCTTGAAATCATTTGGGTGCAACCATATTTGAAACTTTCGGGACAAATCTCCATTCCCAAATAAAAAATGCTTTCCTTACTGAAAGCAGAAGATCCGAACAAACTTCCCATCTCAACTTATGGCAACAGTCACATAAGAATCAGCGTCATAAAATTTAGGGAAAATTTCTGTTTAATGAGGATTTTAACGGGCTGTGCTGAAAAAAGGAGCAGAATTTGCCCCCTTTGCACCCCCTGATGCACTGCACTGCTCAATTCACTTGCACTGAAAGGCTGACTTAAAAACTTCAGACAATAGGCAAAACTAGTTCCTGCCAATGGAGTTTACCCTGCACATCATAGCAGTATAAAAAAAGCTGCTTCCCAGCAGGAGCTGGTAAAGCAGTTTTCAAAGGCTGCTTCCTCTAAGCTGTGTTGCAGTGAGCCCAGTCTGGTTTGGAGAGCACTCCCAGGAGAAGGCAGTCAATCCAGAGCTGTCCAATTCCTGATTCTCACCTTACTGCAGAGATTAAAAAAGAGCATTTCAACTTTCCCCTCTCTGCTGCTTCACATCTCTTTACACGTCCCCTTTACTTCCTTTCATCCCTCACTGGGAGCTGAGGATTACGGCTGAACTGGTATCTCCATCTTCAGCTGGTTCACATGGCTGTGACTGCCTGCTGGCAACCCGCAGGGCCATCCCTCGCCGCTGTTTACAGACAGGAAAGACCGAGGTGTGTGACCCAGCCGGCCCCTATTAAAGATAATGTTATCGCAGCTCCAATTGTTCCTGTCTACATCTGCTGGTGGGAGGAAATAATCGACATGTCTGAGCTGAACAGGGGATGTTAGTGAACCATGAATCAGAAAGCTGCTTTTGTGAGGAAACTTTGGCCATATGTTGCGTTAATAAAGAATTTTTTCCACAACTATGCTAATAAACAGCAGCTTCCCATTATTTCTCCCTATTTCTTCCTATTCACACAGAAGCAAAAGGCAGGGTGTTGGGGAGGCAGCATGGGGAAAGGCAGAGACCTCAACGTAAAACCAGAGGTAAACTTTTCTGGTGGCTGGTACACAATTGCAGCCATACACAGTGGCTAAAGTGTACAAGACGTACGCTGCAGTGAAAGTACAACTGCTAGCAAACAGGAAGCTCTGCAGGATTCACATGCATGTCCTGAAGTGCTGAACTCTAAGCCAAGGCCTCAGAAAAACACACAAACTGAAAAACAATGGAGGTGTTCTCCATACCAGCTTCCTACTGACCTATAGCAGGACCCACTGTGGGGACAGCTTGGCCCTGGGAGTGCCCTTTGTCAGCAGTCTTCAAGGGTTCTTTTATTCTACACAGCACCATTTTCAAGAAAAAGTATTAGGATTATAAATGGTTGAGTTGCAATGTTTAAAGTAAAATACACTAAACTATGCTCCAAGGCATCATATTCACCTTGAGAAGGCTTGGTTTCTGTCTCATTATTACCAGCACTACCTCAATTCAGTACACTGGATTCCTTCAAGCTGCAGTGCTTGCTGTATTCTCACATCTAGAAGTTCACCATCCAGAAGCTAATTTAAGCCCTTCCTCCACCACGCGTTTTTATCATTAGCTCATTTTACATCCTAAAGCATTTGGCTGGCACAGGCCAGGTATTTCTGTTGTTTGGGTAAACGTTAATGCCCTTTTTGAAAGCCCCCTTCCCACCTTTACACATCCTTAAGCAGACATCCTACCAAGATGGAAAGACATGGAGACAGAAAACTTTTAACTATATTTAGCATATTTATGGCAATGAGACATTTTCAGTTGTGCAATTTAAAAGAAGGAAAGTCATTTCATTATTGATAGATCTTGAGTTTTGACATTCCATTTTCTCGCCTATTCCATTTTCTTCCTTCAGTTAATTCAGCTGCTCAAAGCTTTTCACATCCTTCAAGAAACATTTAAAATACACTAACTGAATATGCCCTTCCCAAAACTGGCATTGAAATAACTTCCCTAATTAATTGCTAAGCTGGCCAAGAGACATTCCCAATTTCCTTACAAAATGGGTGACTATCCACTAATCACACCCTTATCTAGGCCACATCATTACTTATGGCTATGACTGCTAAATGAGGCCTGGCTAAAGTGAAGATGGGAGCATGTTCATCTTAACTGAGAGTAACTTGTGCAAACTCTGTCCACACAGTTCATGTCACTACTCCTGTACATGGGCTCTTCACGTATGGAAGTTACACCAGTGTGTGTGTGGGGTAACCAGTCTTCCACAACAGTCCTGTAAAGTGCATGGCTACGCAGAACAGTAAGAGAGGCACCATAGCTGAAGCCTTGTTTCATAATTGAAGGAAGTGAGTGTTGCAGACATGGGTTAAAGGTGGACAGAAAAACAGAGAAGCAATTTGATTTTGATGAGGATGTGTCTGTCCTGAAACAACTATTGAAAGCTGCATATAAAAGTCTGGCTGAGCCGCTTCTTCGCATTCTCCTAACTAAAAATTGAGCGCAACAATTTACACAAAACCAGTAAAATTTCTCTTCTGAACCAGCTTAACTAAAGACCAAAATAATCCCAGAAATTTGCATGTAAAACTAGACATTCTCCTCATAATTATTATAAAACCTCAAACATATGGAAGGAAAAATAGTCTAATGTGTATTATTCTCAGGTTACTAAAGAGCTCATCAGGCTGGGCTTCTCTCCTTAATAAGGCCCCGTATCTAAACAAAAACTCAACAGGGGGAGGGGAGAAATGGAAAGGCTCAAAATAAACTAGTGTTATTGACACTGCTAGATCCTAAATAAAACACAACAATACTGACCAAGTAGAGACAGAGAAGACTTGGCGTGTCTCCAGAACACAAAAACCATTTGTCTTCCTTGCCAGAGGCAAGCATCAGCTGGGGGTGCCACTCGGGGGGATAAAATAGCACCACACTACAGCTGGAGGATTACTCCCAGGAGCAATGCAATACATAAGAATAAAAGATGACAAGTTAGATGAATGCCCTTTGAGAACCTTTTCAGAAAGAACAAAGTGTTCTTTAGGAGAAGCAGGAAAATTAAGGATGCAAAAAACTGCCAACACAGTTTTGCCAGATCCATTTGAGAGTGAAAACGAATCAACATGCAAAAGGAATCTGAATCAGGCTGAAATCCTGTGAGGAAACCCTGGTGGGCAGATCCCCAAACAAGGGAGTATAGAGCATTTTCTTAAGAGTGAACGGAAACCCTTTGAAACACTCCACAAAGCTTGCAGGATGATTATACATACTGCAAAGGGAACTTCTGAGAGGCAGAAAACACATCAGGCATTTCATACTGTAACAGGAGAATGAAACCAGAAAGACAGCAAGTGGCTGGTATTTATTTATTCTATAGTAATACCTGCTTTAACATTAATGTTGTAATACTACCTGTAAGCATACTCCATGGCACAATCAACCTTTTGGGGAAAGGTATAAGACAGAAATCAAAATAAAAACATCCTTCACAATGCTATGTTTTCTGTAACATAACATACATATGTCCTTGCATTTCCTAACTGTCGTGGCTTAAGCCCCTTACGCAGTTCTGCTCACTCACTCTTCCCTCTTTCTTCCCTAGTCCTGGAGGGACGGGGAGGAGAATCAAAAGTATGCAACTCCCACAGGTTGAGATAAGAACAGTTTAGTAACTAAGGTATAACATAAATCACTACTGCTACCACCAATAATAATACAAGAGAAATACAAGGAAAGAGAATACAATAGATCTTCACCTGATACCTAGCCACACCACACAGTGCCCCCCATCACCTCATACCGAGTCCTGCAGTGCACACACACCCCCCACCTCCGGGTCTCTGCTCTCCTTTTCTACATCCTGGACATGACGTGTTGTGGTATGGAATAACTCTTTGGTCAGTTTGGATCAGGTGCCCTGTCTCTCCTTCCTCCCAGCTTCCTCCCAGCTTCCCCTCCTTCCTGGCAGAGCATGAAACTCAGTAAGTCCTTGGCCAGCCTAAACATTCTAAGCCATAACTATAAACACTGGTGTTATCAGCACTGTTCCCAAGCCGAAAATCAAAAAACACAGTGCTGCACCAGCTACTACCTAAAGGAGAAAAATGACTGCTGCTGCTGAACCCATGATACTGAGTTCACTCCCCATGTGGCTGCTTCAGTATAGAATACACTAAATGACAACAAAAGTGTAGGTGCCTCAGAAATAGACCCTTGTGGTAATACAATGAAACATGCAAAAAGGATCAGACCAGCAATACAGGAAGTTTTCATGCTGAGAGGTGTCAGAGCTAAACTGGGAATGTCTTCTCAAGTGCAAATGGGAGGGAAGGGAGAAAAAGGAGAACAAACTTCTATTGTACGGCATCAAGCTTTACATAAAGTAAATTATAGCACTTTCTACAACACCATTAGGTCAATATATGATATCCTTGGTACTGACATGGAATGGTAACAATTTCTTTTCTACACTTTTCAAGGCTGCCAGGAAAAAAAGCACTAAAATGTTGGAAGGAACGGGGTGACCAGCAACAAAAATAGGCAAAAGGGCTCAATTTCCACCAAGAATGCTAAACACGGCTAAGATATCCAAGGCAACATAAAGATTCAGGTTCCCAGGTCACAGCTAAATTTAGCTAGGTACCTAAATTTATTTAGGCACCTAAATTTCCAGGCTGTTAGTTTGAAACTCTTAGGTTACAACAAAACAAATATGTTACCACAAGATAAAATCTGTGTATTTACAGCTCACCAACAACACTAAGGTAGGTAGCTGTGGAGAAACCCTATTTTCAGCCAAGGAGAATGGGCTATACAGTAAAAGACCATCAGCATCAGAAAGGTTCTATGCTAGAAGAGAGATAATGCTTAAGATGAACAGCATATAAAATGGGTTAACTAGGCCTGATGGGATGAAAAGAAGGAAATGTATGGGCTGATTTGGAGAAAGCCTTCCTGGCAGACAAATATGTTAGACCACGGAGCGATCTCCCACAGGAACTGGTCAGAGCTCAGTTGGTTGGAGCTTTTCAAAGAAAAATTTACTCCAAACAATAGACAAAACATAAGAAACAATCCTGCAGTTCAGGGAAACAGAGCATAGGTATTTCCGTATCTACAGAGGCCCCCAGGTTAACCAACCAGAAAAGCTTTATGCAGGTCTGTTTATAAAACTAGGTACTTTCTTTGTCCCAGCAGCTTTGCTCCCAGAAAAGCATGATACCACCACCATGCAGAAAACCAGGTCTGTCCCTTCCTGTAAGGCAGCAGCAGTTCTGTGACGGCTTCAATCTCTGCACTTCTTGCTGTTAGCTCTGGGGCACACCAGTCTGCAAGATGTGAAACTAAGACCAAGAAAAATTACCTACTGCGTTTGAAACTGACTGACTTAATCCACTCTGTAGAGATGTGTCATGGGTTCAGCAGCAGCATCCGTTTTTCTCCTCTTGGTAGCTGGTGCAGCGCTGTGGTTTTGATTTTGGGCCTGCAAACTGCACTGATAACACCAGTGTTTTTAGTTACTGCTTGGTAATGTTTTGGTCCGACCAAGGACTTTCTGAATCTCATGCTCTGCCAGGGAGGAGGGGAAGCCGGGAGGAAGCAGAGACAGGACACCTGATCCAAACTGACCAAAGAGGTGTTCCATACCACAGCACGTCATGACCAGGATGTAAAAACAGAGGGCAGAGACCCAGAAGGGTGCGGGTGCACTGCTTGGTCAGGTTGGGTAGAGTTGGTGAGCAGTTGCATGCTTTCCTTGTATTTGCCTTGTCTTTATTATTACTGGTGGTAGCAGTAGTGATTTATGTTATACCTTAGTTACTAAACTGTTCTTACCTCAACCTGTGGGAGTTGCATTCTTTCGATTCTCCTCCCCATCCCCCCGGGGAAGAAAGAGGGGGGAGTGAGTGAGCAAAACTGTGTGAGGGCCTTAAACCACGACAAGATGGCAAACATTTGCCATGTCTTTGACTGCGGCAGGCTTGCAGGGTTCGTGTTCTGGGATATTAATGTATTGCTTACTATAGACGTGTCATTCGAACTTTAACTGAAGCTTTCCTAGTAAGTCTGCTCTGAGGTTTAACAAGCCCTTACAGAGGTCAGCTCTGTGGCATTCACTATGCAATAGGCAGCAGCACATCTGAATATGCTAATTATACAAAGAGACTTATCATAGTTAGAGTACAGCCATTAACTGTCCTGTAGCAATACAGGGCTGAGTAACTGCTGGTTTATTAGCTGTGACCTAGTACTTACAAAGAGATATACCAATGTAAATGTATTTTGGTAACTGCTGTGTGCTGTAATGTGCTCTGTGGTTCCAGGCACTTCTTTGTATCAGCTACCAACAACCAGGACTTCTGTCCATTCGGGAAATGAACCTGAATTTAAGAAACCTCTCTCTTCACAGAGAAACTTAAAGAAGTGACTGGTTTTTGTATCTGGAGAGTTCATAGTCTCTGCAAAACGTGCACTTTGACACCGAACAGGCTACCAGGGCAGTTAGGAAACACCCTATGCAAGCATAACTCATTTTATTTACTGTTTGATAAGTTTTCAGAAGGATCCTTGGCTCGCCAGTAGTTAGGCTACAAAGATTACAGGTCATGCACTTCCACAGCACATCCTGAGTCAGGTGTATCAACATTATGGGCATCTACATCTGATAAAGATGCTGTAAGAAATGAAGGTAGTTTATGCAAAGGATGCCCTGTCATATTTATTACTGCCATAACTGACAGTAAGACTTCACAGTTCATCATCCTTTCCCACTGAAATCTATTATCTTTATTCCCCTTCCTGCCTTTACAACCTAGAGTGACTCCAGAATGCACAAGGCAATAGACAATTCATCTTCAGACTGCACTGGCAATGAGTGCTATCCCATGGGCAGACTCAACTTTGGCTTTCCTGCTAACAGTGGCAATTTAAATTTTAAAGATTTTATTGCATGTAGACATATGCCAAATACAAGAGCTGATACATGCTTAAGTACCATTAAATTTATCAAGATAATATGCAGCAGAAATTGTTTCTATGAGTAAAACCAATAAAACATATGCACACATATAAGATACCTCAATATTCTTTTTCTCAATATAGTTGATCCTATAATATACAAGAAAATAGGAGAGCAAAATTATCCAGAAATTTTCAAAAAGTTACTTATGCTTATTTTGCATTTACCTTATTTTCACGTGTCACAGATACTGGCATAGCAAGAAAATAGAAAGGCAGAGCTACCTTGGAGCAAAAAATTAACCACTGCCTGTCGCACCCACAGCAGGGTGCAGCATGTGAGAAGACCCCCAGGTATCTACAATTGCAAGAGCACATGCTTAAAACATACTGACTTGGCATGAAATCTCACAAGAGCTGGGGCTGGAAAATCAACAGAACTCAAGGGAAGTGAAGGAGAAAACAGCTGGAACCATCAAGGCTGGCATGATGAAAAACCAGGGGCCTTCCTGCAGGAAGAGCAGCAGTGGTGAAGCTGACGCGCCGCAATCTAGTTATGTCACCACCACAGTGGTGAGCTGTCATCAGCCATCTAAATGTAACCAGTGGCACTTGAAGGCAGCGGCAAGGACAGCACAAAGTGCTCTCTCTGTTGCCCAGCACCTGCTAGGCCACACTGCACAGAACACCAACAGCACAGGCTGCACCTGGAAAATGAAGGAGAGCAATTCTGCAACAAGGAGTTTTAAACAAAAAAAAAAACCAAAACCCAGGTGAGCATTAGCCCCACACATCCAGTTAGCTTTTCTCCCCACTAGACCCTCCTCTTTTTGTAGTCTCCCTCCTCTTTTTGTACCCCTTCTAGTCACTTCTTTGTCCCATGGTCACTAACAGACCAGTGCCATGATGCAAGAAATCTCTGTCTTTATCAAAGCAACTGGTCAACAAGTGGTGATCTGGTGAATTGACTAGGGAAAACACATTCTCATTGTACAAAAGCATGTGCCAAGCAAGAGAAGGTAAAATTCAAACTATGTAAGTAATTCTGTTGGGAAAACTGTTCACTACCTCTCAGAGGCTCTTAAAACCTCTTCAATCACTTAAATGATCTGTAAGTCCCTGATGAGGTTCAGACCAATACTCCTAACGGGCCAAATTAAGGCCCAAAAAAATTATTCTAAGTCTCCAACATGGGAATGAAAACAGGTATTTTAACTGCTTGGAACACCCACCACAAACTGGCTTAAAACGTGTGGCTAGGGTTTTGTTTTTGCTTCCTTTAGCCAGCTGTCTCCCCAGGGAACAATAAAATCCACAGAGGAGCCAGCCAGCCTGACCCCTTCAAAAACCTCCTGCCTTACCGCACTGTGCAGAGGGACCAGCTTTCCCAGCCATATACTTCCCCCATCCAGCAGGACGCAAGTCACTGGAAGAGGCACTTCCACTCTAAAACCTAGCTTGCAGGCTAAGGAATTAAATCTTACAAAAGGCAACTTGCCAAATGCTTGACCTAATGTCTACCTGGTTAACTTGAACCATGATTATAGCAGCATGTTTGGGATCAATAGGCAAAAAGGGTAGAATAAGAGGTTACAGCACATTTTGCCTCCTCCTTCTGGTAAAACTTCTCAATTCTTACTCTTCAAGATACAGATATACAGACAGAGCCTGTCAACAAGAAAAAAAATTGAGATTCACCCTGCAGCAGAGACTAAGAATATATACAGGAGAATTCTGCTGTTTTCTTCTCTGCCGAAAATAAACGTCTCAAGTGCTTCAAGTAACTTTTAAGTATTAAAAATAGTTTATGAAAAATGGGTGTCTTTCAAGCTCTCTCCTTCTACGGAGAAGTTCCCAGCAAGCATGGTAAGAAAGAACTAAGACCTAGCAGCAATTAACTTCCAGCCCACCCAATAAATTGCACTTTATCATTTTTATCTCAGATTGACACAGAAGTGCTAGATGTAAGCTAATAACCTACGACACAAACATGACAGCGGCAAAGTAAATTTACTGGACTTTTTCTGGGCTCTCTGATTTGGAACCAACAGCAAGAAAATTATTTTTACCAGGAAATATGAAGTTTCTCCTCTTCATCCTGTGCCTGTATGAGGGATGACCTTTGTTTCCTCGTAATAAAACTTTTCCAGTCTTTATGTTAGACATACCAAGATCATTACATTAGTCTGCTATTTCAGAATTAGAAAGTTGCCCAGACTTTTAGAGGAAGTATCCTCAAAAACATGTCTGGGACTGCTGTCTACATGGTATTTGAAAATGCAATGGGAGATATGGCTGTGGCACATTCACACTCGTGTTAGCCTGATTCTTTCTATGAAAATGAACAAAGGAAGACACTATAGTATCTACTTTGGTCCAGAATAACAACACAACTACATATGTCCCTTCAACAGATTGAGTAATCCACATGGAAAAATGCCACTATTGCCACCTGTAATGGCTGATCCTGCACCCCACTTTCCGAGCTACACCACAGAAGTGATCCCACAGCTCCTGCCCAGAGGCACCACCTCCAACCACAAGACATGCCAGACTGCAGAAAAGGTTTTTCACCTGCACAGATCCTGGCACTTCAAAGCTAGTCTTGTTTACACAACTGGCCCAATCCCCTCTGACAGAACTAACCTAAGCAAAACCTCGTATCAGCCACAGATGGGTTGAGATGTTGAACTCAACCACAGAATGAGAACAGCCTTCAGGTCCTCCCTATTAATTTTCTTACATCCTGGTACAGACTCATCAAACATCCTGCTGAAACCCTGCTCGCAAACAGATGCCAAGGGAAGAAGTCTCCCTGGGCTATTAGAAAAAGAAGCTTTTCACCACCCCCACCACCCCACCCCCCCTTCAAAAAAGCACATTAAAAATGTAGCAATACGCTGTAGCTTTTTTTTTTTATTTATTTCTTTACAGAGGCAGAGGTTCTGCAATTCACCTACTTGCTTGGCCTCTATATTTATGTCTGCTAAATTTGACCAGTTCCCACAGAACCAAAGTCCTCCACAGAATACCAAAGTATCTCATCTTGTGGGGAAAACCCTTCAGTTAAAAAAAGGAAAGAAAAGTTTCATCCTGAAATTTGGATTGAATTTGTGTTACTTGACTCCTACCCCCTACATAACTACCATACACATGGAGTACGCATGTTCATTTTACAAATTGTGGTATCTCGTTAACTGCAAAGGAAAAAGTGTAATCACTAAAACATTAACAGAAATTTCTTATTCTATGAAGCTACTAGGAAATAAAAGGTTAAAAGCCTGTAGGTTTAGCTTGCTTCTACTGCATTGCAAATATGTAGTAGATTTACAAATGTAATCTTTTTTAATAGAGCCACAAGAAACACCAATACCAGAATTGTGCTATTTTGTATAATTACGATACTCTCATAAAGACTGGAATTCTCCTGATGACACACAGGCTGTTGGCATGGGGAATTCTGTATCTTTTACTTTGAAGTTAGAAAAAGAGAAATCTCTCCAAAGTGACCAAAAAAACCCCAAAACTGCCATTTCTGTAAGTGTTCATTGAGGGAAGGACACCAACAGATTGGCTACAGCAGAGGGACCTGAGAGGTTCTGCCTTCCTGTGCCCAGAATGAGAAGTTACCCATGCACACTTGTATCATTAAGTAATAAAAGAGTTCTCAGAACAACTCAAACACAATAGTGCAACAGTAAAGATGGTCAGAAAACCTGCTGGCATCAGAAAACAGAATTCATTTGGAAAACTTTTCCAGCTATGCTTTTGAGGTGGGGGGAAACAACAGACAGAATGGGACTCACACACACAAAAGCTGCAGAGAGAGTTGCTGCATTCATCTTTGCTCCCAGAGGAAACTATGCTAGAGCAGTTGGCATTTTCCACAAACATTACTAGCAGCTGCTCAGTACCTCTGAAAAGCAGGCTCATTACTTAGCAACTTACCCTCAGGTTTCACATACAAGAAGGACCAATATGGTCAACTGACTTATTCTACCACCCAAACCACAGACCCTCCCCTCACCATGACCATTGTAATTGACAACCTATCAAATTATTTATACTTGTAAAAATAATAAAATCACTATTTTAAACAGTTTGAACTGTGAAGCGAATTTGATACCTAACAGTATCTTTTAATGATTACCTCCCCTCAACTACAGCACCTCATTTCCATTGCAATGCTTGCAAATTTAATCTTCCAACTACACATTCTATGCCCTAATAATAAAAATCACCTTCCAAAATCTGGAGAAACACATGAAAATTTATTGCTGGCAGCATTAGTTCTGCTAAATTTTTATTTTCAGAACACCAGAGCCTGTCTCAGGCTGCAGTTCAGCATTCAGGAGCGGGCCAGCAGGCAGGACTCTAAGTGAGGTTGGTTAGGTGACACTACTCCATGTGTTCGAACATTCAGGTTCCACCCTCAGCTAGCACCACAGTTTACAACTCAGGATGTGCTGCAAGCAACACAGGAGGTGCAAAGCTCTCTGCTGCCCAACTGTGCAGGAAACAAGGTGTGACAAGCAGAATAAACTGGCATACAGCTGCAACGAGCAGAAGGGAGCACAGCAGTTTACAGGGGACTGACCCATCAGTGCTCCCTATGTATAAGTCACCCACATGCTATACTCACATGGGTTAATCCCATGCAGGGCAGGTCTGTGGTCACACACAGGCAGAGACATGCATGATCTACCTCTTCTTTGCACAGGTAGAGCAGACCTAACCTAGATTTGCTGGGGAGGCTGCCTGGCCTCGCTGATGTGGCATGGGGCTCAGGAGGCTAGAAAGTCCCACGGAGAAACAAAGCCAGTCCTCTGCCACACTAGCATAACTTTGCAACCTCAAAATGAAAAGCTGTCTCGCCTGCAGCCAACTTCAACTACAAGCACAGGACAGACCCCAAACACATGTCCTTTAGTACAGCCTGTTCTGAACACCACAGCCCAGACATTTGCAAAGAAGAACAAAGGGCACAGAGCCAGCGTGAAGAGTGGTTTTAAGTTTGAAACTTGCCCTTCAAAAGCTCTGTCCTTCAGGCTTAACCTGCTTACCCTAACAGCAGAAACACTCAGAAGGAAGTCCCATATGTAGAGCTTAAACAAATGAACCAGTAGAACTCTATAAAGAGACAAAATATAAATCAACGACCAGCAAGTTATATGTATCTTCGACATAAATACATGCTTTTGGCATGGAGATTAAGTGACTTGAATTTTTGGAAGACATGCCATTGCTCTGTTTTGATCATCTTCTCTGAAAACTACAACACACAGAAAGCATTATCTAATGTTTTTAGTGTTAGCCTTAATAAAACACATATACAAATACTATTGTAATGGTCTTCAGTTTTAGAATTAGCTTGTATGGAGTTTAATGCATTTATTCTTGTTCAAGTGCACAGCTTTTGAAATAGGTGAAATGACAAACACAAGAAGCACAGGATATTAGATCGTTATCCATTGCTTTGCACAGAAATCAGAGAAGTCTGCCATAGGATTCCCAAAAAAGACCAAAATGACGGGAAGCATTTTATGTGCTTTTAAATGCAAACAAGTGCAATGAAGCCACTTGACCAAAAGCTCTAGCCTCAACTAATAGTTTCTCATTCCCATCAAATGTAAGTTTTTCAAATCTCCAACTGCTGCAAGCATCTGCAGAAAGGATAGCACCACACAGGATAATCTTTCTATGCCACACAAAGAACAAGACAATCAAGATAGTTTTGGTTTGACCCACACCATCAGGTTAAATAAACAGTGAGATAACCCTGCTCAAAACAGGCTGTATCTGTAAAGGCATAACCTTGCCCTGCCTCCTTATTAGCTTGTTCCCCTCAGATAACCTTGATGACACAGTGAAGTATGATTGTCAGCATCTGTAGTGTTACAAAGTAAGTGTGCAGCATGATAACCATCATGTTAGTGAAGTATGCTACACTGAAAAATCTCTGCCCCTTGGTGTCAGAATACATTACAGACACAGTTTTGATTTTACAAATGGAGAGAGATAATTCAAGACTGTTCTTTCTCTCGTTGAACTGTTCCAACTTACAGGTTTGTTGCATGGCAGGGTAAGTTAGAAATTGAGGAAAAGACTTGAGGTCCTTCACCAAGTCAGTCCCCCTATTTTAGTACAAAATACCATTGCTCATGCCTGGCACTGTATATTTATATCCCAGTTCACATGGGATATTTTCTGAGAAAAATTATAAAGCTCCCTGATTTGCCTTCCTGGAATACACCAGATTCTAAGGTCAGGAGCCTGAGGATTTGAAGTGACTCCAGGCATAGCAGCAACAAACCTTTTCATTAAACTTAGAGTTGTGCCCAACCTCTTTGAAAACTGAGGTAACACTGAAGCTAAATTCAAATATTGCAGTTTGGTTTCTTCTTGGAAAGCTCAAGAAATGGCAGAATTTCTTCAGCCCACATCCCAGAATCAGAAAAAAATGTTAAAATAAAGCCTTGCCTTTTGACACTCAACATTTCCTCTACCTACCAAGTTCCTCTCCAATCAGTAAGATCCACAAACAGTATCAGCTTTGTTCCTGTCAAGTTACTGCTGTCTAACACATGCAGATTTGGGGCATTTCCCATTCTTTTACTATCTGTACCTCAGACCCCGAGAACAACTTTTAAAAGACAAAATGTTTTCTGCCTGCATTTGGCTTTCACCTCCACAAGTGCAAGCTAAGTCATTTAAGTCAAAGAAGTTATTGGTACCAGTATACAAAAATAAATGCCCTGAAATACACAGATATTCAGACTTCAACTTACAATCCCTCTTGATTTCAAAAAACCCACAGCAACATAAATAAGATTAAAAATCCCACCACTCTCAAGAAAAGAAAATTTGATTATTGGAAACAGCAGTCTTGCAGCATTAGCACAGAGCTGTAGAGTTGAAATACCAGTCCAGACCCCAGACCCCTCAAGGGAACTTTTACTCCTTAGCTAATATTTGATGAGGCACTAATTAAGAAGATTTAACAGATTAAAGTGTGAGTTATTTTAATATCAAATAGTTCCTTCTATTTTAAATACTCAAGAGATGCTCCCATTACAACAGCTGTAAACATCCCATGAACATCAGGATGACAATCATGTAAGTGAAGATTGAAAAGCAAAGAAGTTTAGTCACACACAGAAACATGGGAGTTGCTTTCTTTTGCTCTAAATTTCTATTTAATTGCTGCTTCTGGGTGTTTCCTCACTGGTTTATGGCTCATCATACTAGCACAAGAATGTCATAGGCAGCCTCACTGTGCAATAGGCTGTTGCTAAGTGATCCTCTGCAAACACACGAAGATCTTGAGATAAATCATAAACAATCCTGATAGATTCAATAAATATAGTTGTAGCACATCAATCTTAAGAAAAGTTATGAGAAATTAAAATTCCAATCATCAGCAACTATGCTGGGTACTCCTGTCTACTGAAGTAAACTGTTAGCTCTTCTTTTAAACATTAACTTGATGGTATTACTACATCAAGACGTGGCTACAGACAGACCTATAATGGGTGGTAACAAAGATGACCTTCAAGACAGCATTTCCAAGAGCAGATTATTTTTCATGCATGATTATACAGCATTTACATTTTGCAATTCCTTACGCAAAGCAAAGATGACAGCATCGCATTACTGGTAAATCACTTATGCTGTAGGCAGAGTTGACCTGTACCTACTCCAGGAGTGTCTTGGACAAAAGTTACAGAAAATGATCCTCCTAAACTGAATATTCCCATATTCAATGCTAAGGAAAAGGTAAAAGCAGGAAGATTTGTTGATTTGAAAAGGACACAACGAAAGAGTCACAGAGCCAAGAGCTGTAAAAACACACAGCAGACCCCCTTCTGGCTGATAAGAAAGCACAGGATGCCTCACAGTGATCTCAGCTTACTCAGACTACCACAACTCCTGGGACATGACCATGGCTTAGCAGCTGCGTGAGAACAGCTTTCAAGTCCCAGGTACTCAAGGGCAGTGGGCTGGCCACACCTCCTTTCTAGATGTGCCTTTCATTTGAGCTCAGTCCCTCCAACTGCTCTCCCACTGCAAGGCTCCAACCACAGCGCTTCCAGCCGATTGCCTGGGGTTTTGGTGCGGCAGCCACTGAGTCAGGCACTCCCTCCTGCAGTACTGTCTGGAGATGTCCTCCCTGCACCAAGAGCATAGAGTGGTTGGCAGGATAGGGACTTGGAAACCAAAGCCAGGAGTGTGACAATGAAGACATACTGAAAACATCATTTAAACCTCAGTGTCTAAGTCAGCACCTGACCATTTAAGAAAAAAAGAACTCAACGAATCACAAATTATAAAGATAGCTGGGAAAACGTATTTCCATTTGCTCTCTAAGTTTCCACTGAGCAAACTACCCACTGACCATTAGGGTTTGCTGCTATCCTCTTCCCCTCCTTGTGCCACACTGAAGTGGGACCTACTCTGTGCTAATACAGAGGCAAACATTAAGCCTCTGAACTGCTGTACAAAATACTTACTCTCCTAAATTAGTAAAAAGACATTACACCAACAGACCCTTCAAAGCCACTGCAAGACCTGGACCATACAGGACACAGTGAACACACTCTGTCCCTAACAGCTGCATGCAAACCAAAGGCCATCTCTGGCACAGAACTATCATATCTATGCAGCACTCAGTGCTCACAGAGCCAGTGCAGCTCCTGTACACATTCACTTCTACAGGCTCAGCTGAAAACGTCCAGATTTTAGGAAGCAAAGGGGAGCAAAAGAAAAGGGTGATGCAACGATTAATCATAGAAGCAGGTTGAAGAAGCTCAGAAGAGACCCAGCAGGCAGTAATGTCTAAGACAAGCAATCACAGCATTCACAAGCAAAGAAAGCAGAGAACTTGAGCATTCAACACACCTGCTAGGCAAGACCGACAACTGGGTTGTAGCTTCCTCATCCAGCAGGGACTGAACACCGTAAGGGCGGTGCACGCACTTTACTGGCAGGAAAAACATCCTCTGCCCAATGCAGGAGTATCACTATTAGAAACCCACCGGCAACTCTAACCTACCCTTTTTGGGTCAGAGGTGGAAAACTGTAAGAAGCAGGGACTGGTGGGAGGATCTGGCATCAGCAGGGAGCAAATGCTATCTGTACCTGCTTTTTAGTCAGTCACTTGGTTCACTGATAACTGGCCATTAAGGCATTGAATGTTATGCAAGTCATTTGCAGCAGGCTCATGAACATGTAACCTGCTTTGACTCCATTTAAAACTGCTTTGTACTCAGAAAGTTCTATTTCCCCCTTTAAAGCTACTTAAGGATGTTATCATGAAGGAAGGGTATTACAAGATAAGCTCATCTAGGTCATAGGAAAGAACATTTTTCAAGCTAACATAATGTACAAATGATCTCTCTGCAATCAACATAAATTCTCTATAGACTGCAGTTAGCTTTTCCTCTAATCTTTGCCATCAGTAAGCCAAGGAACAATTTTAACAGTAACTATGCTGCTGAGGTTACAGAGCAGTGGAGTTGTGCAACAAAGCTTCTTGTACAGGAAAACAATTTCAGATGCACTTAGACCTTTGAGTAAAGGAAGCTCTTGGGTCCAATCAACAATTTACTGCAAAAAACAAAGCTAAAATGCTTTCTTCAGTTTGCAAAGTCAGCCAAAAATTCCTCTGCAACAGTTGTTTCCCTTACATTTCAGTCTCTTTACAGCATTAGCTCAGACCCAATGGCATCTTTTCCATCCCATCAGATGATTTTGTCAGAACACTGTAAATAACTTGTTTGCACTTTGGCAACATACCAGGAGGAATATATTTTTTTATAATAAAAAGAGGTTTTCACTAACTACTGGACATACATATGTTATAACATTCACATGAGGACACAATGCATGTGTAAGTTAACATGCATAGCAACTGTAGACACAAACCCCCTTTTATTCAGGGAAGCATGTCAGACGTGAAATTAAATCATAGAATCATAGAATAGTTAGGGATGGAAAGGACCTTAAGATCATCTAGTTCCAACCCCCTGCCATGGGTAGGGACACCTCCCACTAAACCAAGACACCCAAGGCTATGTCCAACTCGGCCTTGAACACCTCCAGGGATGCAGCATTCACAACTTCCCTGGGCAACCCACTCCAGTGCCTCAACACCCTTACAGTAAAGAATTTCTTCCTCATATCCAATCTAAACTTCCCCTGTTTAAGTTCGAACCCATTACCCCTTGTCCTATCACTACAGTCCCTAATGAAGAGTCCCTCCCCAGCATCCCTATAGGCCCCCTTCA